>CABFWB010003397.1:0-34244 GCA_902151455.1 Timema bartmani
ACATCCAGCCCCCAGCCGTTAATTTATTCACTGTGAAAGGGGAAACCCACATTTCACCAATGATAAATTTTTCGGCCATGTCGGGAATCGAACCCGGGAACTTAAGCTCCAAAGGCGGAGATTCTATCGACTGTGCTAAAGTGTCGGACTCAAGTAGCTGTTGGCAAGACGTACGGTACAATATGTATTAGTAAAAAAAATGGCTATAATGTGACGCTGACGAAGTGTAAAAATAGAAAAATAAACTAGAATTGTAAATGTTAACACTTCTATTGAGCACATATAATTAAATCGTTTTATTTGTAATCTGTTCATTACGAACTTTTTTCTACTTAAACAAATTTGTTTTAAAAATAAACTAATTAAATTTAAAAAAATAGTGATTTTGATTCATTCCCTTTAATTCGTTGTAATTTTTCTCATAGTTTAAATTTATTTACATATCTTAAATTTTGGTTTTTGAGGGGAATTTTCTTTCATCTAAAGGAAATCTCGGACCTACACTTGATATTGAGCCCCCCCTCCCCCAAAACTTGAATCCTGCATACGCCACTGATTTGTGCACAAACATTCTTCATCAAAACTTTGTTCGGCGAACGTAGAATACAATCATTTTCCATGGGAAGTTGAGTCTCATTAACATCACTTTTTACTCGACTTCACCGTTTTCGACGCTAACGATGTGTATATTCCACGTGCAAGGTAGGAAATTGCCTTCTGAAGCGGAAGAAAGTTTAATTCGTTTTTGATATTCCATTCTGACGCCGCATTTTATGTATTCTTTTGAGGTCTGCTAGCGACTGCGCATGCGCCACACAGCGCCAACGTTAAAAAAGTTAACTAAAAAACCGCGTTGCTTAAGCATATCATAATACCCCTCCATAAGTAATAAAAATAATAACCTAATTTATTAACAATTAATTTCGATAGTTCGTATTATAAAGATTGCTTTGAATTAAAATAAAGTTTATAATTTTTATTTTTAGTATCGCATTCTCTCAGTCAAAAGCTATTTAAAGCTATAGCGAATAGCTCGTTCAGTCAAACAAAGCTTTTTAAAATTTTCTCGTTCAATATTTACCGCAGTTCACAGGAAGATTCATTTCACGCAGAATCTTTGAAAGACAAATAGGCTTATTGTAAAAGGGTATTCTTCGAGCCTAGCTTAGCTATTTGAAAAATATCTATTTAATTCGTTAAACACATAGTTCTGGTAATTAATGTGAAGATAGATGTTATTTGTATTATTTTGATCCTTAGATCGTCCAGTTAAGTTTTTTCTGGATTTTCACGAAGCACTTGATTTTATTGTCCTTTCTTATAGAAAATCTCGCTCGTGCATTCATCCTGTTCTCTTAGAGTATATACCTAGTTTTTGTCACTGCACTGATAGCTTTGGATCCTACAAATACAGAATATTGTTTTAAACATATTTAGTTGTGTGCTTAACAAAAGAAATCTCTAGTTGTAGGGTTGAAATAAATTATACGGTGTATTACGCAGACTTTCTCTTTTTTATCTTAAAATAAGGAAGTTTACTAAAAACTCATAAGATTTGTCAAACGAAATAATGTATACTGTAGCAGAAACACTCCAGCAAAGAGAAAAAATTAAATTTTATAAAATGTTACAGAAACATTATCTCTGGATAGCCGTCAAATTCACATTTTTAAAGAACTCGACAGAAAAAATTTCTTAGAACTCAGCAACTAATGGTTTATAAAAATATATTACAAATAGAATATCTTTATTTTTAATAGTATTACAACCATACAAATGATTATCTATTTCTTATCTCAAATATTTGCGAAGATATGATCAAAATTGAAAATTTCTGCTTATGTAAATTACCTTAAAGACATTTTCATGAGAAAATGAGAACTGTCATTTGGTTTTAAATGTTAAACAATGCCTGGTTACAGAATTTAAACAAAATATTTTGAGAAAATTTTTAGATAGTTGACTTATATTTCCTTTTGCCCTTCAATATACTTTTTTTTAGCACCCCGTCTTAATTACTACACGTTCGGGCTATTCGCCTATGTACTGATTACACTAATGAGCTATGGACTAGGAAGGTTTAATTTTATTAGAATTGCCCCCAGATTTGCATAAATGCACCAGACCAGGGTCGAACCCCACTCTCTCCGTCACCAAAAATCAATTCAGTAATCTACCCTCAATATTAGAGTTGGATATTTAAATTCCAAAAATTCTTTAAAGGAAACATATGTAAACCCTAGATACCAAGTTTCAGCCCGATCGATAAAATGGTTTCGGCTCTAGTCAGAGATACATACAGACACAGACGGTATCGCAAAATACACTTTTTTTCTGTTTCAAGGAGTCATGAAACGTTAACATTTATCAAAGTCTTGATTTCAATTTTTGTTTTTCGTTCACTGTGGTTTTATATCCGTATTGTCGAGAGAAAGGCGATTTAAAAAAGTGAAAACCGAGAAATAAGCGAGGGTAGCAAGCACCCCAATCCCCAGTTTCCTTGATGATCCACTTGGCGAAGAGAGACTCTCCATTGGTCAAGCTACAACATGAAACGAGCAGTGAGGAAGCTACAGCGCTCTGTCCATACTAGCCTCTGTTGTCTGAGGAAAGCCACCACTTCATTACCGGGTAGAGCACTTCATGTTTTTATCACGGGGTGCTTAAAAGAACGAGAGTCTTTATCGAAGAAATAATTCATGTTTTATTCAATGTATTTTAAAATAAAGCTTTTGAAGGGGAAGATATTTTTACATTAGAGCTTTTAAAGCTTTCTATTAAATTGAAAATAAAAAAATGAAATAAAAAGTCCTTCAAAAAATCTTTTTCGGTAAAAAGAATTCAGAAGGAGGCTTATATAATATTATTTATTTTCACTCTGTATTTTTTATATCAATATTTTTATGGTTTGTTTGAGTGATATGATGCAATAATTTTTTTTAGCACCAGTTCTTGTGCCCGCATTTGCGTGGGGGTAGACTGAAAAACCATTTACAAAAATATATTCTCAAAACAATCGACTGGAATTTAAACTCAGATATCCTCGTCACCATTAGTTTAGTCTGTTGATAGATTGACGCCTTTGACCATTCTTCTACTGACGCGCGTAATATCTGTATAATTTTTTATTTATTTTTTATTTTTATTTACTAAAAGTGTTTACCAACAATCAACAGCGGTACATAAGAGGCCAACTCTGGATGGATAAAACTAGAATAGCTAAATAATGAACATAAATTATTAATTACCATTAAATAAAATAATCTACATATAGTGACATTTTATCCATATTATTTATTTAAATACAACTTTGTAAAAAATATAATTTATAGAAACTTTAAGGTAAATATTTAACAAGAAGGGTGGCTCTTATGGTTGGAGTGTAGAGGGTGCGAGGAAAGGTAAGTGGTTTGCAGTTTTTTTTAATAAGAAAACTTTTTTGGTACAAATATATATTATATATAATATATATTATATTTGATTCAGTAGAAACAAAGAATTTAATTTTCTTCAAATGGTGGCATCAACATTTCTTGAATATCTGACCTGGATTATAATGACAACTTTTTATCCTCATTATTATACAATGTACAAGAGATATGCGCTTATGGGATTCATTGGTAGGGAAAAAAAGTATTATGAAATACCCAAAAGTAATTATCTTAAGTAGTGTCGCCCAATCTTTCACAAGTCGCGTACACTTGTAGGGTCCTTAATCTAACCAACGTACCCTTTACAGCGTTTTAGCAAAAAAGAAGGAAACGAAATTAATGCTATCATTTAAAGTATAACTCATCTACGGTGGGAGAGTAGGTAACTGACAACTAGCAGAAGGTTATTTATTGCAAACATTGACTGAAAGTCACTAATGCCAACCTATTCAGAAATAATTAATATTTTCTTAGTAATACTATATGTATTAGAAATAAAAAAATTGTTAGCAAACGATTCTAATAATACTTCCCTAAGGATTATTGTATAATTGGCGTTTTAGTAACTTTTTAAAAGAACAGAATATATTAATAAAACTATTATGGTTTATTTGTGGTTGTAGCAACAAGATATTTTATATTATATGAAATTACACACTAAAAATTATTATATTCGCACTTTTATCTTCTAATAACTGGCCATCAAAATGAGTTAATGTTTTTTTATAACTTAAAGAAAGAGCCTTAAAAATATTAGTTTCAAAATAGTTTTTTATTTTGTAAACAAATGCGCATGAACACAACTGGAGACGGTTTGTATGACGAAATCAAACGCCCTTGTTTCAGCTGGTTTGCCATCTTAATTTTTGAAGTGAACGAAGTATTTTAGAAGCTCTTGTTTGTAATATATTTTTAAGTGAATCACATATATCCGCTTTCACACAAACAAAAAAATCCCATACAAACAAGTTCATGTTTCAATAATGTAAAACAGTTAAAAGGAAATAATTAGTTATAAACAAATTGTTTGTTGTGAAAGTTTTGATTACAAAAAGTAACAACTCAACGGATGGTCATGCAGATCGTTATGATTTGGCGAATGGACACATGGTAGCTTTTCCAAGCTCTCTTATCGCAGATAGGATATATAAAATAAAAAGTCATTCCAAATTTTAATAGTGTCAATTATTAGAACTTTGCCTACCACTAATAAATCCTACACCACCCCCAGGGTGTATCCGTACCACATTTTGGAAAACAATGTTCTGGAGAAAGGTATAGTAGACCCTTGAATTAAATTTTAAAGGTAGTATTCTCTTAAAAATATTTTTAATACACGAAATAAGCATTGCAATCAAATCTGGGCTAGTGACGGACGGCTCTTACAGTTTTCCGAACCCTGTCAAAATCATAATCGAAAGAATTTATCACATTGTGGATCACTAAAAAAGAATCCAGGTATGGAAGGAACTTTTAGATTTTTTTTTTTGCGGTCAACATTAATAACATTTTATTATTATTTTATAAGTATTGATGATATTTATTAAAGGTAGAAGCTGCAGATCACATGACTTGACGTATCAGTATTGGCGTATTGGGCCGCGTGTACCTGTTATGACCTGCGTTTAAAAGATTATCATTAATCGCATATCACAGATGGGCCAAGAGTTCCTTATTGAAAATTGTAAGCAAGGCGTACTGGTGAACTAGCTCAGCCCCGGTTGTTGTGGCGGTCCAGGATGGTTATAAATGTTTTCTCAAGTTGAGAGAAAAACACTAAGTGATGGATAGTAAGACACAACAAAATGCTAAGCTAATATAACTTAACCTAACCTAACCTATACCAACCTAATATAAGACAGAAAGATTGGTGAGGCCAAATTTATATCTACCCGCAGGTCTATTATCTGTTATAGTCCTCCTGGTCGTTGATCGTGGCCCAACTAGGATATGACAATAATCCTCCTGGTCAGTGATCGTGGTCCAACTAAGCGATAACGATAATCCTCCTGGTCAGTGATCGTGGCCCAATTAAGGGATAACGATAATCCTCGTGGCCATTGATCGTGGTCCAACTAAGATATAACGATAATCCTCTTAGCCAGTGATCGTGGCCCAACTAAGATATGACAATAATCCTCCTGGTCGTTGATCTTGGTCCAACTAAGCTATGACGATAATCCTCCTGGCCAGTGATCGTGGTCTAACTAAGCTATTACAATAATCCTCCTGGTTGGTGATCGTGGTTCAAATCAGCTATGTCAATAATCCTCCTGGTCGGTGATCGTAGCTCAACTAAGCTATGTCAATAATCCTCCTGGTCAGTGATCGTGGATCAACTAAGCTATGATTATTATTATTATTATTATTAGCACCGCGTCTTACTACCCGTTCGGGTTATACGCACTTACGCTAATGTGTAATGGTAGGGTGATTGCGAGATGAAATGGAGGACCTACAGTTTAACGTGGGATCCGAACCACGGTGGAGGCCTGGCATTCCTCACATTCACAAGTTGTGATTAATACACATCTTGCCAGAGGTGAAGGAAGGGTTCGGCAATCAGATAAATCTGTGCCGGGACCGAGGTTTGAACCCCGGACCCTCAGCACAGAAGTCTGACACCTTACCCCTAGACCACCAGGTCACCTTAAGCTATGATGATAATCCTCCTGGCGCGTGATCGTGGTCCAACTAAGCTATAACGATGATCCTCTTGGCCATTAATCGTGGTCCAACTAACCTATAACAATAATCCTCCTGGCCATTGATCGTGGTCCAACTAAGCTATAACGATAATCTTCCTGGCCAGTGATCGTGGCCCTACTAAGATATGACAATTATCCTGGTCAGTGATCGTGGACCAACTAAGCTACGAACTTTTGAAACGATGGATCCCGTGGACCAATTATTATGCGCCGATGAGTTTATACAGAATATTATTGGTTTTGTAACTGCTAAAAGAAATTCACTTCTATCCGAATCAGACTATATTCTGACGTCACTCGTTCCTGTCGTACACTCTGTGCCAAGTGCAGAGAGTAAAAGAGGTAGTTGTTGATAGTTGGGAGAGGAGAAGAAACTGGAAAACAGAGGGAGAGCAAAGCAGATGGGGAGTGGTGGGAGAGTTTGGGAGAAAGGGGGAACAGCGAGAGGAGGGGGGGATGAAAAGAGTTTGATATGTGCACGGGTGACTGGCTCCACAAGCCATTACAAGGTACTTACTTCCAATGCCCTTCTCCCCTTGCAGGCTTAGCGTTCAGCGCACGAGGTAATAGAACGTTCGCGATCGTTGTGAATAAATGAAAACGTTCTTTGTGTCCGACTTCCAGGACTTGGACCATTACATTGCTTTTCTCTAGATTCTAGAAGCTAGTTGTTGTTCTTTCTTTGGGGTGACTTCTCTGTTGTTTCGTAGAACAAAATATTGAGGTTGATGAGGTATTTTACATTTACCTCCCTCCGTTCGCTACATAAAGAAACTTATTGTGTAAAAATAAATTAATCAATCAATCATGAAGTGATAATTGTATTTTGTTTTATTTTCACCGCGTCTCACAGCCCGTATGGATTATGTGTATGTGTGTGTGTGTGTGTGTATGTATGTATATATATATTACAAACCAGACATAAAATACAACATTTTTAACAACAAATTTTAGATCATTAATTTTTTTAACTTAATGTAATTTAAGTACAAAAACTGATTAAAAAGCTGAAATTTTCTTATGTTGATTTTCCAAGTTATTACAGTTTTTGTTTAAATTTCTCTCGTTACTTTCTCTCGACATCTCAGAGAGAAAATATTGTGGTAATAAAAAAAAATCAACATCGAGATTTTAATAAATGTCGACGTTTCATGACCCCCGAAACAAAAAAAAAAGTTGTTTTCGCAATGACGTCCGTCTGTCTGTGACTCGGGGTAGAGTCGAAACTATTTTACTGATTGGGCTCAAACTTGGTATCTAGGGTTTCCATAAGGTCCCCCTGAGAGTGTTTTGGAATTATACATCTAGCCATAAAATTAAGGGTAGTTTACTGAAGGGCAAAAAGAGAAAAATCGATTTTCTCAAAATTCTCTCAAACGACTTTAATTAAATTTTATATCTAGACACTTTTCATAAACAAGATGGCAACCCTCATTTTCTTATGAAAATTACTTTAATTACTTTACACGTGGGAAATGTTCTAAATTTGATCATTTTTCCGCAACTATTTGAGATAAAAATTAGCTTATCATTGTAAAATTGCAGTACTATTAAAGATAGAAATATTTTATTTGAAATATATAAAATCAATAATTGTTTAGGTATAAGAAAATATATATTCTTTTTAATTCTAATTTTTAAATATGAATTTGATTCTTCTGCTTTTTGGTGGGCAAAGTTATTTCTCTTTTCTCAATTTTTCTGTAATAGTGTTTCTAGTTCCTAGTGCCATAGAGTAATTAATTAACACTGTACACTATTTCATTTATGATCTTTGGTGTAGTGTTTCTATTAAAATGTATACATCTATTATTTTTAGTTTCACAAACCTTGCGAGATTTTAGTAAATGTCTATATTTTTAAGATAAACGCGAGAGAATGTCTGTGCGGTTCACTATACCATTTTATAATAAGTATATACCGTGTATATGTGTTTTATATGTAATATATGTGTGTGTTTATATGTAGCATATTGTGAGGTTATTGAATTATTGTTAGCCAGCTGCCTCAATACTTATGAAAAAAGATTAATTCAAATTTTGAATACTTCGAATTATTTTAGATGTCCCTTGGACTTCAAATTAAAAAGGTTTTACTGTGTGTTTGTGTGTGTGTGTGTGTGTGTGTGTGTAAGTAAACATACCGTAGAGCCTTTTTAATTATATGAATATGTACTTATATTAGTTGTAGTTTGATTATCTTAACGCAATGAACAAAATATTCAAGTTCACTGATTGCATTAAAAAATGTGTTTTACGTCTGGTTTGAATTCAGTGAATCTTGTCTTTTATCATGCATCAATGACTACAGCGTTATTTGACATTACTGGTATAGTGGGTGATTTAATATAGATCGTTAAGTTAGGTTTGAAATTAATATAAACTCCAAAAAATAGGCTTCAAATTATCCAAATATTTCCTTCTGAAGTTCTAGTTAAATATTAATTTTTACCATTGATTTAAAAAATAACTTAATGGGGATTCACAGTGGGTTCTAACCATCCAATTTTTCAAATTATCCAATGTTGAATTAGCCAAATTCTTCTGAATTTATAACTTATCACCGTGTTTTATTACCTGTTCAGATTGTACTCATATATAATAATTCCTTTAATGGGGTAGAGATGAGGAAGGAAGAATTTTAGAAGTATTCAAACCACATTTGCGTGGAAGGGGAAATGATTAGCCATCTAGGAAAAATCTATCTCAGCTGACTCTACAGGTATTCGAACCCCAATCTTCCCGTCATCAGCAGTCCAGTCCATACAGAGATTGAAAACTTGAACATGTAGACACTGAAACGAGTTTTGAGTTATTTGTTAAGTTTATGATTCATGTTTTTACACTTGAAGGTTAAAAAGGTCAATTTTATTAATATTCACATTCATCTTTAGTCCTCACATTATATTTTTATTTAAAATACATTCTATGAACCGAATGATTATATCAGTACACGACTTATATAGTAAACTAACTTATATTTATAACAAACACAACACCCAGCCTGAAATCCACATTTTGGTCGATAAGACATTTTTCGACTATGACGAGAATCGAAACCGGAACACTTAGCTTTACATCCAGACACGTTACCGACCGATCTGGACGTTTAAGTTATAGTCCAAGTCAGCACTGAAGAGTAAATATATTAATAGTAATCATTAAAATAACTTTTTTAAATCGTCAGTTTAAGTAAAATACTTTATATTAAACAGATATTTGCCAGCAACCAAACAATAACATACAGTACAATTAAAAAAAAAATGAAGTTTTTGTTTAATTCACGTGATTCAAACGCGTGTCGGTAAAAACAAGAAGACAAAAACTTTTAGACATTTTATTTTGTACAAGAGTAAGGAAATAAAAAATTGGAAATTGAACTAGCTGTATTATTAGGCTTTATCTATGTTGGTTATCAGTCACTTGGTTAAAAAAAAACCTTATGATAGGGAAAGGTAAGTGAACAAAAAGAACAAAAGTCCTTACTACTGTAAAAAAAATTGACTCATAGCTAAGTCAAAGGAACTAAAATTTCATTTGTTATACAGTTTATGATGAGGAAACATATTTAAATATCCAATATACTAATATATCTATATATCAAGGTGAATTAAATAACCAAGCTATTATATTAGTTAATTACGGTTATAGCCGTATATAAATATATTATTTAAATTGAAAAATGACACCTAAACACGGGAATAGAACCCGGGGCCTTTCGTTTAGTACGCCAATGCTCTAACCACTGAGCTATCCAGGAGGCCCAAGGTCATTCTTCACTCATATTTTAAGGCAGATTCTGTGATGGACGTGTGGAATCGTCAGCTACATATATGTGATATCAATTAAGATTCCGGGGTATCAGATAAAGCAACCATCTTTAGCTCAGCTGTGGTATCTGATACCTTGTGATCTTAATTGATCTCTCATGTGTAGCCGACGATTCCCGCACGTCCATCACAGAATCTGCCTTAAAATATGAGTGAAGACTGAACCTAAGAATGGTACGAATCCTTGATAACTCAGTGGGTTAAAGCAATGGCGTGCTTAGCCAAAGGTCACAGATTCGATTCCCGGGTCTATGTGTCATTTTTACATTTAAAGAATATTATATATATATATGTTTATTGAGGCAATTATATATAATACTTACTTTATTGCTAAAATAACTGTATCATGGCCATTAGAGCTTTTGAAGCAAAGTCTAGACTTTCCGTTGTTGATAAACAAATGTCAACTTCTATTCACATTCTGAACGAATTGCTTTTTTGTGCGTCACAGACTAAAAGGCAATTATTTTGTAAGGGTTTACTACAAAAAAATTTTTTTTTAAATTTTAACAAGGAGAAAAATACCTTCAATAAAACCCCTCGTATTCATAATAGCAGAGATAAAACGACTGCATGGAAAATAAAATTGTGTAGTCTGTTCATGATGAGTTCAATCTCTTCTGGAATATCAGATAAAATTATCACACTTAAATACCATAGACTTGCGAACGTTATGACAACGCTTCAACTAAAATTGTAGCCCGATTCAGTGGCCGTATGGTCTAAGGCGTCACTCTCGTGTTAGACTGGCCTGATCATGACGAGGAGATCAGGGTTCGAATCCCAATCGGATCTACTGAAGGGGATTTTTCCTAAATGGTTTCCCACTTTCCTACCATACAAGTGAGGGTATATTACCTTTAAAATCCTTCCATCTTCATTCCTACTTCATTAGAGTAATTATCATATATGCATTTAACCTGAACAGGTAGTAAGATGCGATGATTAAAAATACTACTAAAGTTGTGATGTACACCTAAGGAAATACGTAAAAAGGCTTCGGTATCGTTTTGTCTAGGTTATATATCATCATCTATAATAGGTTATATAAATATGATATATATAATCATCTAAAATAGGTTATATAAATATTAAAATTATTATAAAATAAAGACGTAGATAATTAAAAAAACTAATGTATGTGATTTTTTTTTATCTTTCTTGATTCCTTACGAATTAGCCAATGATGTGTCCTCTTTTACACCTATAGCTCATCTATGGTGGGAGTGTAGGTAAGTGACAGCTAACAGAAGGTTATTTATTGGCTGAAGGTCACTAATATTAACCTATTCGGAAATAATTTTTATTTGCTTGGTGATATATAATCAATAAACAGTATTATCAAATGATTCTAATAATACTTCCAGCCACCAACGTTTGCAGTAAAGATCCTTATGCTTAGCTATCACTTACCTACACTTCCACCGTAGATGAGCTATAGCTCTTTATTCCTCTATGCGCATGCGTATGAAACTAGAGGATTTTACAGCCCCCCTGGCGGTATGGTGATGTTACCTTTTCCTCGCTGGCTATGGACATGAATTTGCGATGATGGTCCGAAGAGATGCCGAACGACTCCTGGGCGTACGAATACAAGTCCTCCTTGTAGTGCGCGTACTGGCCGGTAGAGGCGCCCACCTTGTTGGTGATGGTATAAAGAACCTCAACGTACAACTGCTCGATCTAGAAACACAAACATATCAGTGAAAGGAGAATCTTTTTGTAATATATATAAATACATTTATAATTTCTCCCTAAAAAACTAATTATTATTTTGCTTTGAAATAAAATTAAAACAATTGTTCAACTATAAAATTATTTGTAAAACCTATTTCCTGTATAACAGCATACAGTTCTTTGTTCAGAATAATATCCAATCTTAAGGTTACAAAAAAAAATTATGGTTTAGTCAGCAGATTTTCTTTTAATTAATCACTATTTTTATAAACTCAAGATATACATCACTTATTCACTCAATTTAAAGACATACTCGCTTCGGTGACCACATGGCTCAAGGCGCAACTCTCGTTGTAGAATAGACTGCCGATGACGGAAAGATTGAAGTTCGAATCTCGTTCGGGTGTTCTGAGGGTGGTTTTTCTTAAATATTTTTGCACTGTCCCCCCAAGAAAATACGGGTACATTTCCTTTAAATATAATGCTCCTCATCCTTAAAACCATTAGTGTAACTAATACTTAAGCGTATAAACCAAACGGGTAGTAAGACGTGTTGGGGATGGAATAAAAGTCTTAATACATTCATCATTTTAGGAAGTTTCTTAAAATGGTTTGCAGTAATTAGTAAATTAAAGAAAAATGGATTGACTTATGTTATTAAGTACTGCAAACTGCTTGAAGATAGCTCCTAAAATAATGAATTTACTGAGGATTATAATGGGGCTATTTAGGGACACACTGTATATCATAAATATAAGAAAAGGTCCTTCAAGGTATATAATATATATAGTACATCTTGAAGCTCCAGTAAACATTATTAAAACTGCTAAAATATGTCTACGCTCCTCAAATACGCCAATTATTCTGCTATGCTGGTCTCCGTTCCTTTTAAAAATTAATCCAAGTTGACTTAACTCTTACTTACTTTATGGAATTAGGAACTCGAAATTTCACTGTCACAGTTAAAAAACTAAGCCACCTATTCCTATCTTGAGCTAGTTATATCCAGACCACCCCATTAAGCCCTATTCCTATCTTGAGCTAGTTCTATCCAGTCCACCCCATTACGCCCTATCCCTATCTTGAGCTAATTCTATCCAGTCCACCCCATTACGCCCTATCCATATATTGAGCTAGCTCTATCCTGTCCACCCCATTACTCCCTATCCCTATCTTGAGATAGTTATATTCAGTCCCCCTCATTACGCCCTATCCCTATCTTGAGCTAATTCTATCCAGTCCACCTCACTACACCCTATCCCTATCTTGAGCTAGCTCTATCCTGTCCACCCCATTACCCCCTATCCCTATCTTGAGCTAGTTCTATCCAGTCCCCCTCATTACGCCCTATCCCTATCTTGAGCTAGTTATATCCAGTCCACCCCATTAAGCCCTATCCCTATCTTGAGCTAGCTCTATCCAGTCCACCCCATTACAACATATCTCTATCTTGAGCTAGTTCTATCCAGTCCACTCCATTACCCCCTATCCCTATCTTGAGCTAGTTCTATCCAGTCCTCCTCATTACACCCTATTACATTCAGGTTCATTCTAATGTTATCCTCCCATCTGCGTCTAGGTCTTCCCAATGATCTCTTCCCATTGGGTTTGCCAGTCTACACTCTGAACGTGGTTCTAGATTCTCCCAATTGCGCAGGATGTTCTGCCCACCATAATCTACGAGACTCAACCATCCTAACAATGTCTTGTGATGATTACATAGTATGCAACTCATCATTATGTAACCTCTTCCACTCTAGAATAGCCTCATCTCTTTTTGGACCAAATATCTTCCAAAGTATCGTGTTTGTTCACTCTAAAAATTTGAAATGTCGGTTACACGGTATTTCCTCTGAGTCGCCGATATAATGACCATCCATTTATTCAGAGCTCACCAAGGGACCCAGCTGAGGCTTAACCCTGGATATAGAGACAACAGGATGCTCCACACAAGTGTTTTTTAGGAGATTGCTCATGTACAGTGGGTTTTTTATGTACTGAAGGAAACATGATAAAATTCTACCTACACTAGGGTTTTAGTAAGAGGTTGTTTTAAAAAACCAAAAATAAAATATTTACGGCCAACATTGGTGATATTTTACATAGTTATTTGTATTATTTTATAGGCATAGGCATAGGCATATCTCATGAATTGACTTATGAATACGTGAAAGTATATCTAGAAACTTCCTATAAAAATTGGACTAGACGTTTACCAATAAGGCGGCCCTCTCGCGTTAGGCTGGACTGCTGAAAACGGGGCCATCGGGGTTTAAACCCCAATTGGATCTAGTGAGGTTGTTTTTTCTTAAATAGTTTCCCATTCTCCTTCCACGCACATGCTAGTAGATTACCTCTAAAATACTTCCTTCCTCATCCCTACCCCATTAAAGTAATGATCATATATGCGTATAACCTGAACAGGTAGTAAGACGCAGTGACGAAAATTAATACCACCCGCATAATTTAAAACACAAACTATATCTTAAGGTGCGTTTAGACGGGCCATATTTAACTGCAATGTGTTGCTGCAATCATGTAGCCGGTGTGTGGCTGACAATATTGCAGCCATGTATCTGAATTTTGCCGTATGGCCCGGCAATGTAGCCGGTATTTGTTAACTATCCCAGTTAGTTGCTCGTGTGTTGCCGGTGCTGTCCACCTCCATTGGAAAACTTTTTGAATGCCTCAGCCATGTCTATGTCTGTCTCCCTCTCTGACAAGTACCTCTCTCTCTCACTCAGTACCACTCGACCCTCCATTCATTGTGCAGTTCACAGCTACTACACGTGCTTTGGTTTGTGTCGTGATTTTACCTGTTATTGTGAATATAACAATTATTTATGCCAATTATATTCAATAAAAGCTCAAAATCACTTTTTGACATTATCGTAAAATTTTCTAACAGCTGTCTATTATTAATTCCAGGGTTAAATAAATCGGGCTCGCTCGGGACTCTGGCAATGCCAAACCATCAAATATATCCAGGCTTAAATTATTTGTTGTTTCACGTTTGCTCAGAAAAGGACGTATCCACATATCTAGTGTGTTTTTTTAAAGTTTTTTTCATGTTTTTGAAGCAGGATAAATGCTGCAGAAACAAGTACAGTATTATCCATCTTGGCCAGTCTGTCATTGTGTAAACATGCAATCATACGGCAATGTGTGGCTGCAAACATTGCTAAGCAATACTGGCCGGGAACATTGCACAGTCCACAAGCTGCACCTGTATTGACGGCAATATTGCAGGACCATATATTTGGGAAATATTTTCGGCAATGTGCGATTTTAATTGCTCGTATGGACGCAACTTTAGGCTCATCCAATCTTATTTACCGATTATTGGGAGTTTGGGTTACGAATCCAGGCTGAGTTAACTCAGGGTATCATTTCCTTAGTGGCTACCACTCTTCATCTTTGCAAATTCAGGTACATTTTCTCTAAATTCTATCTTACCTCACTCTACTTCGTTAGCATAGTTAAAATGCATATAGCGTGGGCGTGTAGTAAAATAGCATCTTAAACCAATAAAAATGGTAAGGTCTTGAAAAGTGTATTTCATTTGACTTATTTTAATAATTTTTTCGTAAAATATATCCAAACTCGATTTTACTTTTCACAGTTTCGCAATAAAAAATATGCTGTGTGATATTTTGAGATACCAATCTTAAATATCTCAAAAGTTAGTTATTTAGTTAGTTAGTTAATCTTAAAAGTTATGGACAGAGTTTGTAATTAATGGCTGCTGAAGGAGTGCAGTTTGAAATGGAATCCGATAAGTCAATGTGAAAGAATCGTCTTACGTTGGTTTGGGCATGTTGAGAGGATGAGTGTGAATCGAGTGACGAAGCAAATATATGAAGGTAGAGTGTGTGTATCAATAAGAAGGGGTAGGCCATGTAAGACGTTGCTAAGTATTGTAAATGAATAGATGAAGAAGAGAAACATTAAGAGTTTTAAGAATAAAAGAACACGTAGGATTCGGTTTATGGATGTTGTTGAAGCGAAGGGAGTATGCAAGGATAGGGAAGTGTGGAGAAAGTTAGTGAGGATGGATTAAGTACGGAGTAGTTTTTTTTTTTAGCTATATGCAAAGTTTCTTGCCTACTCCGTAAGGGAACGGCCCGATTAAGTATGTATGTAAGAATAGTTATTGAATATCGCTCATAGGCATCACAGAATTTTAACATAACTTTTTCACTTCATTTAAAAAGTTTTTGTTTAAAAACCATAAGGCTAATGGAAGATACACAAGAACTGTTGATATTAATATATGTAGAAAATTAAACTAAACATATCTATTATAGCAGTAGTTGATTAATTTTAGACGAAAACAGTTTTTTTTAATAAATAATAGTAAATGAACAGAAGTAACTAGCGTTACCTGCAACCCTTGGATCCTCAGATAATTTGCGAAAGTTTAAAAATCCTAATTTTATAACGCATTTGTTTCTTTGGGACGTACTTGCACGCGCGGACCAACACATTTGGTTCAATCTGACACCTCGCACAGGGGAAATATGACGTCATTGAACAGTGGATTAAGGGATTAGTGGGTTTTTGAAACCAGTAGCATCACTAGCTCTACGGACAGTAGCGGAACTATATTATCAAACATTTGACAGCAGAAGGAATTCTATGGTTTAAAATGGAACACTTTCGGAGTTCTCTTTTTGTTTATTTTCTCCCCAAAGACGTAAAATAATCATTGGGCCATATATTTTGCCATATAGTTTTCACACTATTTAATTAACTACAGTTCATGAAGAAATGTGTAATATTTTTTTAGGTAGTGGCGTTTTAGGTTCATTTCAAGCTTTATCTAGCTCTAGCCAACCATATTTGATATCTTCCATCGAATCACTAGGCTACACTATTCATAACATATAAATATCCTTAATGCAAACCATAATAATATATAATTATTCTTAAGAAACTATAAATCCAACTCAGGTAAACACACCTTATTTCAGTCAGTAGCGTGTCTGCCTGCTGAGTAAGAGTTCCGGGTTCGATTATCAGAATGGCAGAACAAATGATAATTTGTGAAATTGGGGTTTTTCCCTTTCACAGCTATGAATTATAACGGCTGGAAGTCTAGAATTTGTGTCTGTTATTTATAAGCCACGTGTGTATATAATCGGCCGATACAGAGAGCACTCAAATAAAAAAATCAATAAAAACCAATCGGGAGAATAAGTGTTTTTTTTCTTAAAAGCATTCATTCTAAAACTTACTTTCTCTGTAGCTTGCAAGTACTTTACTATTTATTTCCATTCCCTTTTCTACCAAACGAGTTAAACAAACTGTTTAAAAATATAGTGGAGCCATATCTATTACTCCAAGGCAGTTGATTTAAAAAAGACCCGTTCACGGTTTTGTAGAACGTGCTAACTTCGTTATGTTTTTATCCTTCCGCAGTTTTATATATATACTAGCTATTTTTGGCAAAAATTATTCAACTACTCCTACAATAGATATTTTTAGTTTAGTTTTCTACATATATTAATATTAACAGTTCTTGTACACATATGCCTATATATTTCTATAGGCATATTTTTTGTTTGAATCGTATCTCAATTTCCTGAATTGATATCAGCTAATCTATTTCCTAGTGCAGTGTTTCTCTAAGTGTAGTCCCCGATGGGCTAGAAAGTGGTTTGTTTGTAGGATCCCAAAGAAGTTTCATAAGAAAAATTAATCATAAAATGACATTCAACAAAAATTAAAAGAAACCCTTAATTTTTAGCGCGTCTTACTACCTGTTCGGGTTGTACATAAATATATACTAACTACGCCAATGTGTTATGGATTAGAACATTTGAAATTAGAGGAAGTATGCCCACATTTGCGTGGAGGGAGAGTGGAAAAACATTTAGGAAAAACACCTTCGCTACATCCGACCGGAATTATAACCCCAATATTCCCGTAATCTGTAGTACAGCCTATTGCGAGATTGAGACCTTAAACCTCTCAACCCCCGAAGCTGTATTTCTTTTCTTAGTAGACACACGCTATCGTAAGAAATCTGTATCACTCTCAAGTTAAAGATATTTAAAAAAAATAAAATTATTTAATCACAGCGCCTTTCTACCTGTTCAGGTTGTACACATATATTATAATTACTCTAATGTGATAGGGATGAGGAAGGAAGATTATTTTATGGTAATCTACTCGCATTTGCGTGGAAGTAGAGTGGGAAACCATTTAGGAAAAAACAGCCTCAGTAGACCCAGCCAAGATTCGAACCCCTATCTTCCCGTCATCGGCAGGCCAATCTAATGCAAGAGTGACGCCTTAGACCATTCAGCCAATGAAGCGAGTAGAAAAAACAATTATTAACAAATATGGTACACACAAACTATTACTACTTAAATATAATTATATGAAATTTTTATAAATATTTTATCTAAAAATAATTTTTGAATTCTATTTACAGAGTAAGTGTTGATGACTAAAATTAAATAGCCTAAAAATTATGTTTTTCCTGCATTATTTTTAAAAATCGCCTTCCTACTTCCCTTTCAGATAGCATTCATGACTTTAACGAATGAATACATGGCAGTAGTTTTAGTAACTTTTATGGCTGTCGTACTGTTTTTTTCCTATACAAATTGAACTGCACTAATAAATTAAGTAATATGGCCCCGTCGTTCGGGGCGTAGACTCACCTCTTTCTTGTGGATCTTGTACTCGGTGGGTTTGATCCCGATGGCGTGCTCGTTGGGCAGGCTCTCATCCGCTCGCCCTTCCAACTCCTGCATCGCCATGAGGCGTCGGTTCTCCTGCTTCCAGGACAGCGCCGTGTAGCTCTCGAAGAACGAGCCATCTGTTTCCTGCACCCTGCACATAGAGCATCACGCTACCTTTTACATGGGTTCACGACTTACAGTCTGACTTAATATAGGAGAGAAGGAGGTATGTCTCCTGTACCCTGTACATAGACCATCACGCTACCTTTTACATGGGTTCACGACTTACAGTCTGACTTAATATAGGAGAGAAGGAGATATGTCTCCTGTACCCTGTACATAGAGCATCACGCTAACTTTTACATGGGTTCACGACTTACAGTCTGACTTAATATAGGAGAGAAGGAGATATGTCTCCTGCACCCTGAAAAGTGGTCATTGTGCTACCTTTTACATGGAGTTGTGGAGTACGGTAAATGATTTAACTTATTTGCGTCACAATTAAAAATCATATCAACATGACACTAAACGTTACAAATAATATACTAGCTTACCAACCATCCCATGGGCCAAGCAAATACATTTTCACCCGCTTCAGTGGTCTAATGGTCTATGACAGTGCTATTTAACCTGGATTACGAAAAAAAAAGGGGGGGGTAGGTAAACTTTAAAATTTATACAATTCTTATTTTAAACTTTTTATTCAATTCATTATTTTGAGTGTAATTTATTTTAGATGTAGATTATAGAATATGTACAGCTTGCATGATGCACCAACAAATTTGAAGGTACAAATTTGAAGTAAAATTGAAGGGGAAGGGGAGGGGGGAATACAATTTTAAACTCTGAGTTAGGGGACGGCCAGACTGGGCGAGTGAGCGAGCGACTAAAATATAAAATAGAACCCAATGGTTGTAATGAGAGGTGGCCAGACTGGAGCGAGCGTCTGAGCGCGCGCGCTTGAAAGATAAAACTGGTTATATTTTTCAACATTTTGACATTTTTATTAATATCGATAGGTTTAGCACACTTGCTACTAACGGCCTTATTTAATTGGTAAGATCATAAACTATACCTATGTATGAATAAATAAATAAATGTATATATGTAAAACTGATATGTTAAAATACTTAATCAAAGTAGGCCTTTACAAATAAGAATCACCATTAGCGCAGAAAGAGGATAAGAAACCCACAATAATAAATTAATGCTTCAATCTGTTATACAATCATAATGCCTTTCTAAGGCACTTTAGATTATGGGCAAAATATATCTGTCATTTTAAATTGATAAAAAATAGAATTATCTGCTGAGGTCCTTATGGGATTTGAGATATAAAAGTTGTTGTTCTGGAAAATGTATGTAATGTTATCTTCCCCCCTTTCTCCTGTAGACTTCAATTATTGATGAGGGTACGAGAACAAAAAAAAAAAAGTTTTAATAGCACTGGTATAAGTCGTCGTTCTCACAACAGACTAAACTGGGGTTTATGTTCCGTTACTCAGGTGAGTTTCTCCTTAAGACTTTCCAATCTCTCTCTCTCTCTCTCTCATCACGCAAGTGTGGGTACACTTCACATAAATTCAACCCTCCTCATCCCTAACATATTTGCGTAGTTAATACAAATGCGTAAAGCTAGAACAGGAATAATAAAGACACTGTGCCAATAAAATTGATAAAATTTCATCACATTATAATAAATAATTTATTTTATGTAAAAATAGCGCTGGCGGGAAGTAAATCAATGTGCAGAAATAAAAATAAATTAATACGTTACTCAAGTTTAACTTTGACTTGCTATGTACACTAAAACAACAAAATAATCTAATTACATTTCCTTCTAGTTATAGGAATAAACTCTGGGTTCCAAGTATTGGTAAACTTGTAGATAATCCGCTAGCGTGGATTTGTTCCCGAGAAGGCTAATTAATTATTGAATATAAACTTGGTTATATGTTTGAGGTAATTTTTTTTTTCAAAAGAGAGCTCCGTCTTTGTAAATCAGTAAATCAGCTTGCGTTAAGTCTATTATAACCTACACAAATTAACACATAAAACATTGATCTTTAAATTAGTAAATTTCCTAATGAAGTTTAAGTAATGAAAGTTAAACCACTAATACAAAAAATATTGAATACGTTAAAGTTAAATCTCACATTTATTTTATTTGTATGCTGTCTGTTAATTAAATAGTGTAGCTAATTAGCGATTTGTGACGTGTGTAACTATTGAAAGCACGAGTTTTGTTTCTTAGAATAGCTATATTAATAATTTATCAAACTTTTATTCTGTTTTGGATGGCTTGAGGATCTTATTTTAATTATTAGGGCACTTGTTACATTTTTATTAGTAAATTCAAGACTAATCTTATAAACCACTTGCAAAAATAGGTGAAGGTAGATGAATAGAAGGGTAACTGATAGGAAATGCACCCGCATTCGCGTATAGAAGGGGTGTGAATACTACCCTTGTTTGTCACCGGATTCGATCGAAAACATGGACTCTACATCATCAAAAAGGCAGTACATCGCAAGCATAGCTCCTTAGACCTTAGACTGCGAGCCATCTAATGGTCATCAAAGAATAATAAATATACATTTATTTAAATTCGTTTGAAATAAATCACATCTTATAAGGGTTGGAGGGAATAATAGTTCATTCTGATAACATTGCTTTGAATTTTTTTTATGGCGATATGACTCTCAAATTTTAAGTACGTTCGAAATGCAAGGAATCGATAAAATATCAAATTCAAGATTGGATTTTTTTTTGTTCCAGATTTTTAGTTATAATCTGATTTAGAGCCGAAATACTACGTAATGGTATAGGCACCAAAATATCGCGAGACGTGTTTTTAATAACTTTAACTTAGCACATTAAAATTAATAAAAAATTATTTTAAAAGATTATGGAGCATTTTTATATGTATCTTACACACGAAAAATAGAGCGAAATAGGATATTTTTGCGAAGTTGACTTCCTTTTGAATGTGAATTATGTTAATTTTAGTGAAAATTAACGACAGAAATCTATATACATTTATATTTGGTAGCAAACATCATCGATATTGGCCTTTTTTATTTGCCTGAAATTGATAGAAAGAAAATTAACTACACTATTACTATATTTTTTCTTAATATTCATATAACTAATAAAAGTTCACATTATAAAAATATTATTTCCCTCAACCAGAGACCATTAATAAAGAAGTAAAATATGTGCTTGTTCTGGTTTTTATGACAGTAATAATATTGTTACCAAGGCAAATATTTGAGATATAAGACTGAGAAATCTAGCTGTAATTTCTCTATACATAGCATTATACCACTCAACCTTGATTTGATTTTTTAAATATTTTAAGCCGAAAAAAGCATTTTATTTATAGAATTTTAATAGCGAAATACAATATTTCATTTAGCGAAATCAATTAATTGTATACCAATTTAATTAGTGTCTCTACTATTTGGTATTTTGATTCCCAACATAATTACCTATATGACAGACTTAACAACCAAACCCCAGATCATTAATTTAAAACAAAATTAAAAGTACGAATTTTATAATGAACGCATTAGAACAAAAACATTTTAGAATTAAGTTAATATTTCAATTTTCTATTATTCTATTGTAATTATATTACCCCTTATGTTAATCATTTTTTCCAAGATTAGGGCTCGAATTAAAGATTCAGGATTCATAGGTAAAGATAAAGATTCGGACTAGTAAAATATTGGATTCAACCCAAATATATATATATATATTTAGCTTGTTTATAATATTTCCATTCTTACTCCAAAGGAAGGCTGGTTATATCTATCTCAAAACGAACTATACCAGTTACTCCGTGCCATCAATTCAGGGTGACCAATCTTATTCCTTTTCCAGACATTTCCTGCATTTAAATTCTCTGCCCGGTATCAGGGAGAATTTTTAAAAAATCTGAAATGTCCTCTATTTTGACCTAATAAATAATCTTGTAATTAATTGGTGTTATTCACTCATAGAAGGAAAGGTTGAGGGAAAGAGGAGCTTAGTAAGAAGAAGGATTTAAAATATTAGATGACTTGAAGAAAAGAAGAATATTCTGGGAGCTGAAGGAGGAGGCAGAGGACAGGGTGCATTAGCGGTCTAAGTTCACCGACAAAAGGAATGGACCTGTCGTAAGACAAAACACATAATAATAATAATAATAATAATAATAATAATAATAATAATAATAATAATAATAAATTAATAATATAGATTCTATCTCAAAATTATCTTGCCCTTAGAAAAACTGTCGTAAGATGAGATTTCAGTTATCACCACTAGCAGTATTTGTACGTTTTCATCGTCAAACTCTCCATGCTGTGATCACGTGATAAAATTTGTGATTTCTATTGGCTACATGTTTGCCGTCAGCAACCAATCACAGCGAGCATCCTAATTCATAAGTTTATTTGAAAAAATATGCTTGAACGTACAAAGTGCATTTATCCCTTTTAATAAAATGAAGACTTTGTCTATCTGTCTGTCCGTCTGTCATGAAGGTTGCACGATATCTATCTCATTCAGAGTATGAAATTTTAAAAACTAGTAGCCCCTGTACACGAACATATGCCCATTGAAGCTGTAATTTTATATTTGTTGATTAGCCCTCCTTTTCACCGAAGTAATCTTCGTCACCCCGTATCAATGGTTCATTTTAAAACTATGGCGAAAGTGCACTTGAAACCACAAAATGAAGACAATCTGACCCCATGACATTTTTAAAAGAGGGAAGGAAGGGTAGGTTTATAATCATCCCCTTAGGGCCTTAGTCAAGCCTAGCCTCAAGTTAATCACAATTACGGCGTCTCACGTGTCGGATGGAGGATGACCTAGATTTCTCAACAGGAGCAGACCACAATGACGAGCTGTGGCTTACCACGAGTGAAATTATATAGAGAGAAAGAAGATACTTTTTTTTTAGCATCGCGTCTTACTACAGTTTTGGGTTGTACGCTTATGTACTAATTACGATAGTGGTTTTAGAGATTAGGGTGGTAATATTTATAGTAAGTATACCCGCATTTGCGTGGAGGGAAATTGGAAAACCATTTTAGAAAAACCACCCTCAGTACACCCGACCGAGATTCGAACCTCGATCTCCCCGTCATCGGCAGTCTAGTCTACTCCAAGAGTAGCGAGTTAGACCATGCGGTCACCAAACCGGGTAAATGAGGTTACTAAATAAATGTATTGGTGCATCGCACAGATTTTCTCATTAGTTACTGAATTTTAAATTATTTTAATAGCTCGTAAGATATGTGAAACGAAATAATACTTATTGTTATAGAAACATAATGATGGGGAAAAAAGATCTTCGCATTTCACCAAAGAGCATAGCCTACATAAAATGATAAACACTGTTACCCAAAAAATTATATATTTGTTATGTGAATTTCCAACTTCCCAGTTCTCAAAGCACTATTTAAAAAAGAAATATTTTCCTAAGGCTTGGAAATTATTGATTTTATATAAAATTATTTAAAATAAAGGTGTTTTATTTTTAGAGTCTTACAGCTTTGTCATGATTAGTTATTTCTTATCTAAAAGAGTTGCGGAAATATAATCAAAATTGGAAATTCCCGCTTGTAATGTATTATTATTATTATTATTATTATTATTATTAGCGCGTCTTACTACCCGTTCGGGTTGTACGCACTTACGCTAATGTGTAATGGTAGGGTGATTGTGAGATGAAAATGGAGGACCTACAGTTTAAAGTGGGATCCGAACCACGGTGGAGGTCTGGCATTCCACACATTCACAAGTTGTGATTAATACATGTCTTGTCAGAGACGAAGGAAGGGTTTGGCGATCAGATAAATCTCTGCTGGGACCGAGAATTGAGCCCCGGACCCCCAGCACAGAAGTCTGACACCTTACCCCTAGACCACCAGGTCACCGACGCTTGTAATGTAACGTACCCTTAAAGTAATTTTTGTATAGGAAAATATGTGCAATTTTGTTTGTAAATTTAAACAGTGCCTTGATACAATTCTTTTAATTACAACCGTTAAGGCCTATTTAAAAGATATAGATTATTTTTCCTCTTTCCATCCTTAAGTAAACTATCAGCAATATTAGGGTTAGATAGATAATTCCAAAAACCCTCCGTGGGAGCCCTACGAAAGTCATGAATACCAAGTTTTAACCTGATCGGTAAAACTGTTTCGACTCTAGTCCATGTAACAGACAGACGGAATGGCAAAAAACAACTTTTTCATGTTCAGGTGGTCATGAAACGTCGACATCCATTGAAATCTTGAAATAGATTAAAAATTAGACAAGGTTAAATTAAGTAAATATAAATAAGAGAGAAAAAAAGGAAAGAAAATGTCAAAAGAAAGGAGGTCAAATGGGGTAGGGGCGATAAGAGCGTTGGGAAAATGCCCGAGGCTATTCGACGGCGAGTTAATTACAGTAATCAAACAACAGATACGTCTTGCGTTCTCCTTGAACTACGTACTTCTGGCATTAATTACACGCCTGAAACGCAACTAGATTAGAAATACCTTGTAAACAACGAGAACGGTTCTATTAAACAGTGTATTAACGGTTTCGCAAAGTAATTGTATACATATATATATATAATATATATGTAATGTGTCAGGTTATACGCATATATGATAATTACTCTTACCGGTTAGGGATGAGGAAGGTAGAATTTAAACGTAAACGACCCGCATGTACGTGGAAGGAGAGTGGGAAACCATTTAGGATAAACCACCTCAAGTAGACCCTACTGGTATTTTAATCCCAATCTCCCCGTTATCAGAAAGCCAGTCTTACACGAGAGTGACGCCTTAGTTTCGGTTTCGAAATTAAAAATCACTGTTTCGCACAAAGAAAATAAATGATTTATGTAGTGTGGATATATATATATACAAATATATACAATATACTTATATATACAAATATATACAATATACATATATATAAACCACATAAATCATTAATTTGCTTTGTGTTAAACAATGGTACAATCATTTTAATAATAATAATGCCTAATAATTAATGCCTAATAATATATTTAATATTAAATTATAATATTTAAATATTATATTAATCAGTTGTTATATTTACATATATTTTTAATATATTAATATTAATTAAAGGTTTTAATACATTTATTATTTAATATTATATAGGGAGAAAATGAGTAAGAAGATATGAATGTGAATAATTAAATAAAAAGGATAACGTGACATGCAAATGGTTCCATTTTAAGGTAAGCGTCAACTACTAGCCCACATCGGAAAGACCGCACGAATCGAATTTATTTAGTGTACTGCGTTCACTGCATTAGGAACATTAGGATTTCCGAGGGTGGAGGTTCCCAACATCTATCCTTCAGTTCTATCGTGTTGTGTGTCCTAATAATTATACTAACAAAACTGACACGTGTGGTCGTTAGAATATAGGCTACTAAGAGGCAAATACCCTAGCTCCACCCCCACAAAGCTATCATTAATCTAACAACTAGTGCCGTTGTAACTGATTCAATTTGATTTTAAAGTAATATATTTTTGATCAAAAATATGTGTTTTAATTTATTTAAGTATTTTTTGCTTTATTTTTAAGCTCATCACACTTATGACAGCAAAAAATAACAAGTTCTTTATTCGTGAGCACACTTAAATCAACTTTAAAAACTTTCCCCAGACGGCAGACCTTTATTATGTAACTATTGATGTGGGGGGAGAGGGGGATAATAACTCAAACGCGGCAGCTCGCGAAATAATGGGGAGTGCGTGTGCTACTCAGTATTCCAGATGACGTCGTCCGCACGCACCGCACGGATCGTATTTTAATATTTCACCCGGAATTTTCATCAGCATTGCCGATGTCTAATGATTACGATGCGGATTGGTGAACGTAGTCTCATCAAAATAATGTAAATAATTCAAAACGCCAATGCGCGCGGTCCATCCTATGCCTACAACCAATATAATTGCAGAAGGAACTGTAAGTCTTATGGAGAAAATCTTTATCTTCGCTTTCTCTCAGTTAACTGTTGCCAAATCTCCTCGCTCTCAGTTATGTAGGGAGGTGGTGTGCTGGGATGAGAAGGTGCTACTGGCAACCTCGACTAACCAGCGTTGCGAAACTTGTCTTATATTTGAGGGGAGATTTATCACACAAAAACGAGACAATGACAACGCTGTTCCCCAACAGTAACCATGCAGTTCCCTCAGCGATGATAACCGGTGTAGTGGATGCTTATCTAATGCTGTCAGGGGTAGGGGGGTAGAGGAAGGAAGTTAAGGGTTGGGGAGTACTCTCCGGGGAGAAAGGCCTCGTCGAATGGGGGAGTATCGACCCCGTGCCGCCGAACACTTGTTGATGAACAGGAAATGCGGGTGAAAGATGGTGGAGAGGCTAGAATGTAAGAGAAGTGGAGAAGGGGGGAGGTTTGACAAAACAACACATAGGGTGCACAAAGTGGTCGTAAAGGGGGGGAGGTAAATAGAAAACACATCTGTGTGAGTAGTTCACAAACACATACACACACATAAAGATGTATGAAGTATATGGAATTGAAAGTAGTATCATTTGTATTTATTTTTTATTTTATTCTCTCATCCCATGATAGATTTAAAAAAATCAGTAGAGATTTTTCAAAATTTTGATAGAAAGTACACATAGCAAATCAACTCATAAATGAAGTTATACATATATTATGTAAATCAGTCGAGGTAGAACTTCAGGAAACAATGTCTAAGATAATCGTTTCACGTTTAAAATAGTTAAGAGTTTTTATAATTGATTAAATCTTTACTTACATTTGTAGGGTACAGGGGGGAAAGGGGAAAAGTCCAATTTTAACTAGGATTGAGTTAGTGCTGCCATCTGTTAGACAATCATGAGACCTTTCTAATAACCTTTAGATTATGGTTAAAAGAGGTATCTGTCGTATTTAAATTAATTTTTTAAAAATGTATATTTTGGTGTCCTTATGGGGTTTGAGATATAAAGGTTGTCCTAGAAAATGTGTCTAACGTAACTTCCCTCTTTTTCCCTCGTACCCTTCAGTTGAATACAACAACCGATGATCCGTTTCGGTGGCCGCATGATGTAAACTGCTACTCTCACAATATACTATATTACCGAAGTCGAGGAGTTTGGGGGTTGAAATTAGTCGGATACACTAAGAGTGGTATTTCCAAAATGGTTTTCCACTCTTTTCAAGAAAATGAGGGTACACTCCCTTTAAAATTATACCTTATTCATCTCTAACTCATTAGCGTAACTAGTATATATTTGCATGACCTTAACAGATAGTAAGAATAAGTTTAAATTTACTAACCAATTTACAATTATTCATCTAACGATTTTTCATGGGCTCAACGCGAATAACTTTTTACTTTTCTATTAAAACTTACACGCTTTGACGTTTTATTAACCAAAAACAATCACATATCTAAACTGTTGTTTTAGGCAACATTTTCACGTACAACTTGGCCTTATATATACAATAAAAATATATGGCAGATATGATAATTAGTAATAACATTAAACAAAATCTTTTAGCTATACGACATATTGAGCTCAATTTATGAATCCATACCTCTGCGAACATAAAATAAAACTCTTGAAAGTAACCAACGTATCGAAAAATTCAAATGTGAACTTTGAATAACTTACTCAAATAGAAGATAAACTAAAGTTGGATTTAGGTAGAGTAAACGAAAGAAAATACATCTTTTTTATGGTCAACATTAGGTATTGCTATTGTTAGTCAAAATTGATATTTACATATCGACTTGATTTATAAATATATGAAAATAGTTTTAAGTATTTTATGTGACTTTTCAAAAAAGTTTCTTCTTATTTTAATAGGACTGTATATATAGAGTAGTAATATATCGGATAAGAGTGATGACACAGAATGGAAAAAACGGAAAGGAAAAGTTATAAGACTAAACAGAAACACAAATTCTAGGAATAATACAATGAAACAATCAGAAATAAATCTGTATATATAGAGAAGTAATATATCAGAGAAAAGTGATGACACAGAATGGAAAAAACGGGAAGTAAAAGTTATAAGACTAAGCAGAAATACAAATTCTAGGAATAATATAATGAAACAATCATAAATAAATCTGTATATATAAAGAGCAAAATACACTATTCGACTAATAAACGTCGGGTGGTGTATGTGCTCTGGGGTGGTGGCTAGATAAATTTGCTGTTAGTAACATATATGTTTCGTGTAAATTGATGTTAATGACAAGAAGTATGGTAAGGCCTGGTAAAACTATTAAGTTGAATGAAGTAGAGCGGAGAAAATTACAGAATGTAAAATATCTTGGAAGCGAGCGTGATTGAGGTGAAAGATGAAAGTATAGAGGATTTAATGAGGGTTGGTTGTTCTATAGGTGAGTAAGATACCTGTTATGGAGAATATAAATGCCCTTGAAGTGTAAGGAGATGTTGTACAGGGTGTACTAGATACCCATTCTTACACGTGCTGCAGAAACATGGATAGCGAATGTAAAAGAGTCTCAGAAAGTGGAGGCCATGGGAGTGAAGTTTGTGAGGAGCATGTTAATTGTCACGAGGAGAAACAAGATTAGGAATGAAGTTATCAGGGAAAGAGTTGGGGTACAGGGAGTACATGAGATAGTAGAGGAAGCAAGACTGAGATGGTATGGACATGTAATGAGGATGTTGGAGTACATGAGATANAAAAAAAAAAATTAAGTATGTAGGAAAAAGATCGCAAGGGACGCCAAGAAAGAGATGGGAGGGTCAGATAGCAAAGTGTGCAAGAGAAAGGAAAATAATGGAAGTGATTAAGGGAGGAAATATATTGGAAGAATAGAGGAAGATGGAGGCATTTTACTAAACTGACCCGGCCACAGGCTGGAAACAGTTATTAATGATGATGATGATGATGATGGTATATACGTTTTTCCTATTATATACTGACAACACGTAAATATTTGTAATAGTGTTACCTATATGTTAAATTTCTGGGAGCTGAAGGAGGAGGCAGAGGACAGGGTGCATGGCGGTCTGGGCTCAATGACAAAAAGGAATGAAGCTGTTGTAGGACAGAACACCTAATAATAATATATTACAATTACCTCATAGAGCGAAAAGAGGTTTTCCTTATAGAGATGTGTTATATATTCACATCCAATGTCAATTTTCTGTGTTCATCCTACATGTTATTTCTTTTTAAATGTTCCTATCTGGTTGTCCTATCATTCTTTATCATTTTACTTTTTCTCCTTTTTTTGTGTTTTTTGGTTTCCTCTTTTAGGAAGTTGCGTTGCGCCTTTCACACTCCTACCTGATGAGTTCCGATTAAAATAAAACCTAGGTCGAGGGATTTGGCGGTAACGATCTAATTTCCTCAAGATGCAGCCATTATCTCTTTGTCTAATGGTAGCATTGTAGTAGAGCGTGAACTTTTTTTTTCTCTTTTCATTGTAAATTCCATATTATGTTCTTTTCCTTTCATATGCCTTTATCCACCCTTCCTATACCTTCTTCCAAATATAATAGTATTATAATATTACAAACATTACGTTCGAGATTATAAATTAAAACAAAGTTGTTTTATTTAAAGCTCATATCAAGAATAGAGTTTTGTAAGACAATATTTTATGCTGGTAATGTTTTCCTATTTTAAAGGTTGTGATGACTTTGATTTTCAACTTTATTCTAAAAGTAATATTATTTTATAATAGTTCGAATTTTCAATCTTAAAAATTTGTCACAAATTAACTGTTTATAACCTTAAATGAAATGAACTTATTCTCACGCATACAGTTGGACTATTTCAAGGCTTCCAAAATGTACTCGAGCTATCGATGTGTATTTCGTAAGCTAATGGGATGAATTTAAACATTAACTAGTCAAACTATTGTAGGATTTTAGTGGGAATAACACTAACTGACAACTACAAAAGTTATTAAAACAATGTTAATATATTCATACGTTAAGCCATATGATCTACAACCATCATGTTTGATAGATACTATCAATACTTATGAAATAATATCAGTACTAAAATGTTATCAATGTTGACCTCAAATAATGTGTCTGTATTTTCTAAACTGATCTTCCTACCAAAATCAGAGCATAGATATTTTATTTTAGCACCGCATCGTACTACCCGTTCGTGTTATACGAATATATACTAATTATACAAATGGTTTTAGGTATGAGGAAGGTTGTATTTATAGGAAATGTACTCGCATTTCTGTGGAGGGAGAGTGGCGAAACTTTTAGGGAAAAACACTCTAGGTACACCCGACCGAGATGCGAAACTTTATCTCCCCATCCTCGGCAGTCTAGTCTACCGCTAGTGACGCCTTAGACCATGCGGCCACTGAGGCGGGTAGGGTATTGTTCACCTTCTAAAAGTGAACTACGATATGACACGGCAGTAAAAAAAATCGTCAGTCTAGTCTACCGCTAGTGACGCCTTAGACCATGCGGCCACTGAGGCGGGTAGGGTATTGTTCACCTTCTCAAAGTGAACTACGATATGACACGGCAGTAAAAAAAATCGTGATTCTTAGTCCGATCTCAATCGCAGAAACGAACTTACAAAAATAAAAAGAGATTATCTCATGAGTTTCTATGGTAGGTTTGTGTGTCTTGAAAGGGAGTTTATAATTTGACATTTTCCTTGGTCATCAAATATATTCACCCCCTTACCACTAAACACTACCCCACAGCCCCAAGAAATAGGCATATTTATCCCAATACCTTTAGTTCACTATTCACTGGCAGGGTAGGACAAGAGCTGGTGAACGACTAAAATACAAGCAATTATTTGTAAATGACTGAACTACACGCTGATGTAGTTCGCGAAAGACTGAACTACGAGCTTTTATTTGTGAATGACTGAGCTAAAGCTGTAGTTCAGAGAACAACTTAGCTATTGAACTAGATAAATGAACTGATCATTTTATTTAAGGGAATCATTTTTAACTATTCCTAGGATTGGACAGTTCAGCTTATCTCTAATTTGAACATTATGTTGTCCAATTAATGTCTTTATCTCTCCATATCTTGGTGGGATATTTGCATAATTAATTTAATAATACTTAATTACACCTATGGTATAGGGATGAGTAGGTTAGATTTGAAGAGGAGATTTACAATTTATGAAAAAAAACCTAAGTTCATCTGACCAGTGTTCGAACCCCGTCTCATAGTCACCGGTATTCCAGTACAACATGAAAGCGACGCGTTAGACCACGCAGCCAACAATGCGGTGTTTCCCAATTAATAGTTTCACCCGACGACAATATTTGTAGTCTTGAGTATAACCACAACAGGACTTGTGTTCTCTTATTTCCGGTTAGAACTTACTCTAGAAACCTCTAAATTAACCCCCCTCAACACCCCAGCATCCCGCAAGAAGATTCCCTGTGCGGTAGTTCTCTTTAAATAGTGACAGGGGGAAGAAAAAGAAAAAAATACCGCCGTAAGATGTGGTCCATTGTCCGTAAGGGAAAGCAAGGTTGACTTTAAGCCGATTACGTAGTAGTCCTGGTTCCATCCTGAACTATACGCACAATCGATACATTATTCAGGGCCGAGTTTCCAGTGAGAAAGAGAGAAAACAAAAACTAACTAAAAAAAAGAGAGGAATATAAGGTCGAGAAAGAAGACCGGAGAGTTTTGAGATATTGGTAGTAAACTTTCTTGACACACATCTTCCCGCGAAATTACATTCAGTGATATGAAAATTGAGTAATGTTACCATTGGGAGTCATAACATTTTGATTTGTTTCTAAACTGTTGGAGAAAAGTATAGACGGGTGCTGGTAGGATGAAACCGTTTATAAACTACCAACTTGTTTATGGGTGAGTCAAAAATTGTTTTTAGTACTGCGTATTACTACCCGTTCGGGTTATAGGCTTATGTAATAATTACGTTTATGGTTTTTAGTCATTAGGAAGGTTATATTTTATAGGAAGTATAACCACATTTGCGTGGAGGGAGAGTGTAAAACCATTTTATAAAAACCACCCTCAGTACTCCCAACTGAAACCTCGATATCCCCGTCACCGGCAGTCTAGTCTACTGCGAGAGTAGCGCGTTAGATCACGTGACCACCAAAGTGAGTTTTATCCAGTCTACTTTGTGGAAACGCTTGACATTATGTATTTCATTTAGTTATTGACAATTGTGTATTCAGGGTATATTTTAGTTCTGATAGTCTCATATTAAAAAAGAAATCTCGAGTGCTCTGCCTCATCCCTGACCTACATTAAACGTAATAAGACAAACTTACTAAGATATTAGTGTTTGACATTATTTAAATCAACGTATGAACAAAATGATCAAAATCTGACTAAATTGGATCCTAAAACACTGGTTGAGTACAATTTTACCTTTAAAATTATAAGTTAAGGCAACAAAAAGAACATATTCTACTATTATTTCGTTTTGCCATAGAAATAAGTTGAGATTTATGCTCATATTTTAGGATTTTACAGGAAGCGCCTCGCTCTTCCCTCTTCTTTTCCTCACAAAGAACTTACCCTTTAATGTTAGAAAGGACATTGCTTTATTTTTTTAGCTACGTCCTTTTTTCACATCTCATATATTTTACTTAAAAAATAATCTCTTAGTATAACATTATATTCTAATTTTTATTTGTGAGCTTAATGAATCCTAGAGCAAAATTTCTTAAGTACAAACTCTTCACTAATTATATTAATTTCTATGAGGTAAACAGATATTTTAGTGGGGGGAAAAATCTAATATAAAATAATTGCACGAATTTTTATGATTGGTGGAGCTTGAAAACTAAAAGGTTACTCGACCGCGTTCAAAGGGGGAGAAACAAAAGGCGTGAGGAAATTATATATACATATATATATGTTTAAAATTCGTGATATGCTTGAAATTAAGTTAAAATCATTCTATATTCAGGTATAGTAATAATTAATATAATAACTGTAGACTTGGTGAAAAATATTTGAAGTTATTTTTGCAACATTCTGTTACGTCCAGTGGATGGGTTGATAATAATAAAGTGGATGGGTGGAGGCTGTAGCTCTCATACGAGGAATGATTAAATTTTATAATGAATGGATACATAAAATACATTAAATAAAATTAAAAAACACCAAACTAATACAACAAACTAGTATTGGGACACGACAAATAAATTAAACATATCTATTTATTTAGCACCACGTCTTACTACCCGTTCGGGTTTTACGTTTTAGTACTAATTACGTTAATCGGTTAGGAATTGGAAAGGTCGAATATAGAAGAAATGAACCCGCATTTTCGTGGGGGAGAGTGTAAAACTATTTAGGATAAACCACCCTCAGTTCACCCGAGCGAGATTCGAGCCTCGATCTCCCCATCCTCGGCAGTCTAGCTCATCACGAAACTAGCACGTTAGCAAACTACGCCACTGAGGCGGGTATAAATTTAACTAAGCACAAGAGGATCGTTAACTTTCATGTCTATTTATTTCAGCTACCAGGCAAGTGGTTAGTTACAGTTTCTTTCTTACCCTTACACGGCAATGCCCTCTCCATTATATTAGTCTGATTCAAATTATTTAAAATTTTATTTAACTACTTTTAGTCCAACATCTTAGTTTGTTCGGAAGCACGTTTGCTTACTGAGTGAGTGGTACCGGGTTCGTTTCCTGGCATGGCCGAAAAAATATTATCATTGGTGAAATGTGAATTTCCCCTTTCAAAGTGATTAATTAACCACCAGGGGGCCCTCTTTGATTTCCGCATGGTCTAACGCTCTACTCTCGCAGTAGACTAGACTGCTGCTGATGATGGAGAGATCAAGGTTCGAATCTTGGTCAGGTGTATCGGGTTTTTTTTCTCAAAACTATTTTTCTACTTTCCCTACACGCAATTGCCGGTACAC
>CABFWB010003397.1:38130-65187 GCA_902151455.1 Timema bartmani
ATCCCCGTTTGTCTCCCTTTCCTAACACGTCAGTGCATCTTGTATAAAACCACGACCCTTCGCTTCATATATTTGTATTCCCTTCTAACGACTCGTCGTAGGAACATCCTAGAAGTCTTCGAGGACTAGTAGACGTACAAGCGGTGGTCACGATGTTTGACGCGTCGATCTCTCCTCCTCGCCGCAGATGATGTAATATCTGAGACTATATTATTTTAGATCTAGTATTTTTGGTAGGGTCTTTGTTGTCTATTTCACTATGTCCTTATGACATAGCCTTTGATATTGGGGTTTCTGACTTGTTTTTATATGTCCATAAGACACAGTTTTGAATATGAGAGTTTCTGACCTTTTTATTCTATGCCCATAAGACATAGTTTTGAACGTCAAAGTTTCTGAACTTTTTTTCTATGTCTATATGATATAGTCTTAAATATTTGGGCTATTACCCGACGTCCTATACGATGTGGCCATGTTCCAGATGGCCTTACCTTTTAGATCGGAAAAAGGTGGAGCTCAGGTAATCTATAGCTTTGTTCCATGACCTAGCTGGGTCTTTGAGTGATTCCAGTCTCTAATCTATCTATTGTTGTAATTTAGTACGGTGATCAACTCGTGGGTATGCTACTAGTCCAGAGTTGTGGCCCGCGTGGTAGTGTTTATTTCAGGCGCCGCTTGAATTAATTAATGTTTAACTGTTTGAAATAATTGTTATAGTCTGTCTCCGGTGGCGTAGTTGGTTAGCGCACTAGTTTTGTGTTGAGCCAGACTGCCGAGGATAGGGAGATTGAGGTTCGAATCTCAGTCGGGTGAACTGGGGTTGTTTTTCCTAAATAGTTTTCCACACTCCCTCCACGCAAACGTGGGTTAACTTTCTCTAAATTCAACCTTTCCAATTCCTAATCCATCAGCGTAATTAGTACTTAAACGTATAACCCGACGGGCAGTAAGACGCAGTGCTAAATAATAATTAAAAAAAACAAGAATGACTTGGCAGTACTAATGAGGAATAGACCGGCCATAATATCTTTACAGCCTAGATTCCTGGTAGCTCACCATTAAATATTTGTAAACTTATTGTTCATGTTCTAGGAACTTAACCTTTGTATTTTGTAACTCAATGTGGAGTTAACTCATACTAGCTATCCCGTTTAACCACCAACGTTGTAACTCTTTAAACTAGGACTTTATAGAATTAGGTATTGTTTAACTGTTGTTCTTTTATACGCTTATTAGGTCAAAGTCTAGTAGCCGTAAGGCTGGAGTGATGTTATGTATTGTTGTATAACCTTAAATCTATACTTCCTTCCAATTTAAAGAGCCGTTATTTTCAGGTAGACGCACCTTCGTTTTAGAATGTGTGGTTGTTATACTGTCGCGAGTTAGACCCTTTTCTAATAAAGACACAACCATACTTGTCTTGGTTGCGAGTCACATTGAGGTGCTTCGCACCCAACGCTCCAGATAGGGGCAACAATGTCTAAAGTAACTGATATGATTCTCATCGATAAACAATGAAATGTTTTGTTTATGATCACGTCAAATCATTTGTAATACTATTGTCTTTTTTGAATTTAAATAAACTGATTTGTTAAACTTGTGTATCTCTCTTATGTTTCATGCAACCCATCCTTATTTTTAAATCTTTGTCACTGTATTCGTCACTTCTTATATCTGATAGGAGAAGCGGCGATACAATTTATGAAACTAATTGTCTTAAAGTATTTACATTTTTTGGCGTTGCAATTCATTGGTGAGGGAACCAGAATGGTCTTAAGTAGATAATTCGACCAAATGCCGGAGCCATATATCATGTTTACTAGATTGTTTACTCTTGTTATTGCACCAGTCCTTAAGGCCGTAAGTGCCTCAGATAGTATCGGTCACATCACATCACATCACATCACATCCCATCAATTTTACCTTCCTGAGACCATGAATCGACTTCTAAAACTTAATATAATAATTTTATATCCTAGGTCCTCAGTCCTGCTCGTCACATTCCAGCTCATTTTCAACACCAGTCCTCCATTGTATGCCTGAGAGCTCAGTAACTTCTTTATTTATTCAATCCATACCTCTTTGTTTTCTTCTGATCCTGTTATCCTTACCTGCTTGTTTAGCATGCCTTGGATTGCTTATTTTACTTGGGTCTTTCCTCGTCAAGCTCTTTTCTGTTATCTATATTTGTTCCATTTTATTTTGCTCTTCCAGTTCCATCTCTTCACACCGTCTCTCCATAAACTCTCCTCTGGCCCTGTCAATCACTTTTATCAACTCGTTGTTTAGTTTTCTATGTTGTCTTTTCACTTATTCTGGCAAGTCATTTTTCCATCTCCTATATTCATCAATTTTATCTATAATGTCCTGCGTGATCCACTACTTATTTCCTCTTCTTTGTACTTCTCTGACTTCCCTCTTTTAACATCTTTAACCTGGCGTTCCTGCTGATATCCCATTCCTCTGAGACATCCACAATCTGATTTGATCTTTCTAACTTTTCCTTTCATACTTCTTGTATAGACCCTTACATCTTACGTTATTTAGCTTTGCCACATCCCACTTACTTATAGGTTGTTTCTTTTTAACATATTTCAGTTATGTTCTTATATCTGATACGAGCAGTTTTTTTGGTTTGTATCGCCATCCATCCCGGAAAATGTTTGAGTCATATTAAATAACCATAGATACTAAGTTTTAGCCAGATCGGTAAAAATTGTTTCTATTCCAGTGCCAGTAACAGACAGACAGACAGACAAACAGACAGACATACATACATACAGACTGATAGATGGTATTGCATAAACAAATTCAGAGTATCAAAAAACGCCGACATACATCAAAATATCAAACTATATATTTTTAGCGATCACAATACTTTCTCTCTCCAAAGAGTCGTGAAAAATTAAATATCACATTATTTTCTTTAGAACTTTTAACAAAAATTACGAAGTATTATAATTATATCTACAGAAACACTACTATGAATATATTGTTAATGATACTAAAGCGTGATCCTCTGGACATTTTAAATGTGTCATTACAGTTTTTCGAGTGGATCTAATCGTCCAATGACACATTTCCACTGATCCGAGATCCAAGAAAGCGTGTGTGGGCATGTGCATGCAATGGTAAGGAATATCATGTTAAGAGCTATAAAGATTTTATCAACTGGATGTCAAAACACAGCCAAGAAAATGAATAGAAACCGAGATAATAGGAAAATTCTCTCTTTTTTTCCTTTGTAAAAAGGAAATTTCTTAACATTAAAGGATAAAAAAAAAAGGCCACTCTCTAATATATTATGGAAAAAGATATTTATCTCGGATTAAGTAAAGTAATATATCTATCCCCGTGTTGTATGATGTATACTTCTTGTCATACACTACATTATTTTATTCGAAAGGCTGTTCTAATATTCGGTCCTTAACTTTATTTTTTAAGGTTTTTTATCAGTCTTAGTGATTTAAAGGCCAGACTTTGATTGTAAATAATACATTCTTTAAGGCCTAAATAGGACTATATTAGATTAAAATAAAATCTTCCTAAGCCTTGTTTAGTTTTACCATCTAGTGTCGTTACTGGTGGCCAACCCCCATCGGTGATCGCATGGTCTAACGCGTCATTATCTTCTTAGATTGAATGCTGATGACGGGAGAAGTGGTGTTCGAGTGCCGGTCAGGTAATTTTTACTAGAGGTTTTCTCCCTACCACTACGCTCAAATATGGGTGCATTTACTCTTAATTTATACCTTCCTCATACCTACTTCATTAGCGTAATTAATGTGTGAGTGCAACACGAACGGGTACTTAGACGGGGTGAAAAAAGGAAAATAATAAAATTAACCGCCTATAGTGAGTAACATTAAAACAAATCTGGTAACGCGCTTCGGTGATTGGATGCGGTCTAGGACAAATGGGTGCTGGTAAGTCTGGGCACCATGACAACTGGGTGCTAGTGTAGAAACGTAATGATTGGTTTTTTTTACGTAAATATAGAGTTTAAAAAAATCATAACAGATGAACCTTAATTTGTTTGTATTTATAAAGTTAGACTACTTGATATTTTAAAATAAAAAAATAAATTAAACACATTTTAAAACATGAAAAATACCTTACCTAACCTAATTTTCTTTTTTACAATTGAAAAACATTTTTAAGGCCGTGCTAACTTTATAAATATACAAACAAATTAATGTTTCTTTGTTATGATTTTTTTAAACAGTTCCAAAAATGAATATTTACGTAAAAAAGCAATCATTACGTTTTCACACTGGCGCCCAGTTGTCCGGATGGTCTAAGGCAGCGGTTGGTAACCTTTTTGGGCCCCAATCAACTAATTAACTTATCAAAGGTTTCATGATCATCCTTATATATGTCACAGGAAAAGTAGATTGTTAGGGAGAGTTGACTCGGCCTAGGTAAAGTCGACTCTTACTGGAGAATCTACATTTTCCTGTAACATATATAAGGTAGCAAGAGTGGAGAAAAGATGGTCATGGAACCTTTGATGGGCTGTATATTTATTTTTATTTATATATACCTACTGTACATTGTTTATTTACCTAAAGTAACATAGTAATATGTAACAGGACTCATCAAATACACCCTTTAAATAAATTATTCAAATACAGTTATAAAATACAATATTCATAGGAAGCTGACAGGTAAAAAATGTACTTGATATATGTTCAATTAATAATACTTCAAATCATGTTGTCTGCAGCTGTCACTTTTGATAGATATTATTTATACCTATAAAATAACACTAATAAAATAGTAAAATGTTACCAATGTTAACTGTAAAAATATTATTTGCATCTTATAAAAGTCCCTCTTATGAAAATTGGACTGTAGCGTTGGAACCTTGTATCAACATTTTGCTTCATATAATTGGAAATAATAATTCTAGTCTTGATTTCAAGTTATTTCTGTGTAAATAGGGCAATTTCATAAACGTTGGCACAAGTGAGCAACTTTGCCGTTCAGAAATATGCTATAGCAAACACTTTTTCTCAAGCATAACATTACACTAGAATAACCGACGATGAAAAAAAAAGCTTTAATAAATATTCTGTTTCAGCTGCGCCAAGAAAGGGTAATGTTGAAAAAAAGAGTTTAATAAATACTGTGTTCCACCATTCCCTCCTATCAATGCCTTGGAACGACTTACAGTTTCTCTGGGCCTTCCCCACACTCTTGGAATAAGAGTAACACTCCATAAACCACGAGTCCCTCCTCATATCAATGAAAAGAGAGGAAAAGGACGCTTTCATTCAATACTCTACAATGCCAATGTAGAACTACTGGAAGACCATATATTCTCCATCAATAAAGCTTTGTTGACAACTGTAAGAATCACTTTTTAATATTCAAAGTGAAGCCGAAGCAAAGCTTGAAACATTTTAAGAGAAGTCTAAGCTGAAGTCTAGGATGAGGTTTTGAAATTGTCACATAACATTACTTTAAATTCTTAAGTGATCCATTAAGGGCATCTAGGTAAATAGAAAGGTTTATAGGAAAAATAAAAGCACATGATTTATTCTTTAATGCTAAATTTATCAATGCTTAAGTAAGAGTTGTCATTTAATCACCAGTTGGTAATTAATATACTGTTTAGTAATTGTTCTATAAATTATCTTCTTCTAAATGTTGCGACGATGTGAGGGCTATTGTGGATGTCGAAGCTTTAAGCAAAGGTGATTCAATCTTAAACCTCCCACTTACACTACAACTTCAACTCCAGCTTCAACTCCATCTTCAACTTCAACTTCAGATTCAACAGTTCTAAGCTTTTCACAACCCTGTTCTTCGATAGAATATTTTTGTTCAGCCACTCAGTATATCTGACTTTTTATTTTTTGCATCTGTCCGGTCCATACGCATTTAGTTACTTTATTAAGGGTATTGACTGGTGAACCCACTTGGAAGAGACCAATGGGAAGATCTAGACGCAGATGGGATTAGAATGGACCTGAAAGAGATAGGGTGTAATGAGGTAGACTGAATGGAGCTAGCGCAAGATATGGATACGTTGTAATGAGGTGTACTGGATAGAACTAGCTCAAGATAAAGATGGGCTGTAGTGAGGGGGAATGAATATAACTTGCTTACGTTAGGGATAGGATGTAATGAGGTGGACTGGATAGAGCATGTTCAATATAAAGATAGGATGTAATGAGGTGGCCTTGATAGAACTAGCTCAATATAGAGATAGGATGTAATGAGGTGGCCTTGATAGAACTAAGCTCAATATAGGATGTAATGAGGTGGCTTTGATAGAACTAGCTCAATATATAGATAGGATGTAATGAGGTGGACTAGATAGAACTAGTTCAAGATTAGAATAGAGTGTAATAAGGTGTACTGGATAGAACTAGCTTAAGATAGGGATAGGTGGCGTACTTTTGTAAGTGTGGCGATTAACTTGCGAGTCACTAAAACCATAGAGTAAGTAAGTTAAGTTTGGTATCTACTATGCTGTGTTAGTGGGCCATAATAATAAGATGGTTATTATCCTACAGAAACACACACCCTCAAATACAAACAGTTTTTTCTATGGCTGAAAACAAATATATAAATGATCTTGGCGAAAACAAATTCGCATTTATTGATACTAGCCTCGTTTTTCCATGACTCCATCAATATCGCGCGCGCACACGCACGCACGCACACACGCACGCACACACACATACGCACACATCTGGAGATGGAAGTTATTCTACCATGTGTTAGTTAGGACCTTCCCTCCCAATACGTGTCGTGTCCCTTTGTTGAAATGTGAAGCTTCGGCGGGGGCCAAATTCCTCTTGATACCTATTTTAAAACTTACTTACGTGCCAACTGGGGCCATCCATAAACCACGGGTGAGCACTTTTTATGTGAGAAATTTTTGGATTGGACACAGTAAATTTGACTCGAAAGAATGATAAACATGTGGATTGGGCACTTCATAGTTAATTAGAAATTAATACAATAAATCGCCAGCGGATTACAGTTCAGTACAAACCTTACAGTTGAATGTTATCTACTCCTTAAAGTATGTCCGAGGTAAAATTAATTCTTTGTGAGAGGGGGAATTTAGATTAGGTTAGTTTAGGCTTAATCTACCTTAGGGGGGGAAATCATGGTTCAAGGTAGTAGTGTCCAATCCACCTTGGTGGAGAAGGGGGTATTGTTTATGGTAGCATGAGGTCAATATCTGTGTCCAATCCACCAACGCCTATAAGCCACGTAACTCTTTTGAGTGGGAAGGAGAGGGGGGAGTTATAAAGTCTACATGGTGCTACATGGGGGGGATGGGTGGTGCATCAGTGTTATAACTTATACGTCATATACTCTACTTAAATTATAATGTTGAAAAAATCATTTATATTCAGGATTTAAAATGGATTCTGAATATACTAGAACCTTCTTAATCCGACCTAATTGGGACTGAAACTTGTTCGGATGAGCGAAAATTTGAGTTAAGCGGGAGAATACAGGGATACAATATTATCAACTATAACTATCCACACTTTTCATCGCCATTTTGTTTTCTGTTTCAAGAATGGTTCTAAATGTTGACTACAAGTTACATCTGACTGTTCATGTTTATTTCCTAACACTCTAAAAATGTTTCTAGTAATGTCTACACCTTTTCAGAATAATTGGTGAAAATGTAAAGCTTAGCTCATTTTACAACGACGTCTTACGCAGTTCTCTGACTCAGGTGAGCTAGATTAAACTTTTCTTTATAAACAAATGCAGTGATTTGTTATTACTGTGGCAACAAAGGATTCTAAATTATTTTGAGGATTATTATTTTTGTTGGCTATGAAGCGTCATAGCTGAGTTATCATGAGAAATATCGTAGAGAGAGGATTTTTAACCTCGAGGAAGGAAGGACCTGGACATTTTTATGGAGCTTGAAGGCAAGCGAGGTGCGAGGGAATTATCGTGCACTATAAATGTTCACCCCACCTGGGTTTAACGTCTCCGAAACCATAATAGGAATAATAAAAACGACTGAGGGCTAGATAGTTACATTCCGTTTAGATAGAAATTAGCTTTTTTTTCATCACCGCGTCTTACTACCTGTTCAGGCTATATGCGTGTACCTTTTTTAATAATTTATTTGAGGTAATTAACGTGCACTTCCTGAAAAGACTGAAAGTTATCAGAGCACGACAATTTCCATGAGCGTGCGTGAACGGGCCTACCAATTCTTTCAGGAAAGGTATTTCCACATACCTTCCAGGGTTCGTTTACATCCCACAATCAACATGGGACCGACGCCTTTACTTCCTCCCCGAAGGAAGTTGTGCAATGGATTTTTATCGTTGAAGAAAGATTCGTAGACCTCGGCTAGGTATGAACTCACGAACATCGATCTTGAGATTATCACTTTACCCCAAGACCACTGAAGTCGATTGTAGGCATATAAATGATAATTATTCATTATTTTAATGGAGTAGGGATGAGAACCGAAGCTACCCGCATTTGAGTGAAAGGAGAGTGGGAAACCATTTAAGAAATACTACACTCAGCAGACCCAACTGGGCTTTGAACCCCGATTTCCCCGTAATCAGCAGGATGGTTTAACATGAGAGTGAAGCCTTTTAGACACATTCGGCCAATGAAGCGGATAATTTTTTTTTTACAGTCACAAAAGTTGCTAAAACAAGTTTCATCTAATCATACGTCAATTCATGTGATCTACATATGACCCTTTTGATAAGTATTATCAATACCTATAAAATTACACTAATAATATAGTAAACTTTTATCATCGTTGATCGCAAAAAAATTATGATTATATATTCTAAATCCTACATTAGTTTCTATATTGTAAGACATTACATTTTATAAAAAATAAATATCTTAAATCTTTCAAAACAATTTTCTTATTTATTTAGAAAAATTATTAATGAATGAAACTACTTTTTTTTTATCAACAATAACATATCATAGATTTCTCGTCACACACTTTGGAAACCCCTACCATAATTTATTGTACTCTTTGTACATCCTGTGCCCTGTCTTGTTTGGATGAATCAGAAATAAGTTTCCATCCCTCTATAAGCTCTGGTTCTTCTTTTCATTCACTTCTCCCAAGGTCAAAGTTGAGCAAAGGATTCTGGGGCTCAGTGTCACCCCATGTCATATCGTTTTCCTTCCAAGTCAAGTTTTTTCAAGAAACTCTTCGATATAAGAAGTAACCTAAGTGTAAAGTAGTTTGAAAGTTATATTTTTTATTTCTAAAAAATTGCACGGTGATGGGTGTCAGCTACCTCTTGAAGATTTTTATTTTTATCAGACTAAAGTATTTATAATAGTAAAGATTTAGGTAGGCAGGACAGTTATAAATGTTATTAAACCAATGTTAAGATAGTCATACGTGAATTTATGTGCAGCTGTCACTTTTGATCATACCTACATTACAATTACATTACAATTACATTACAATTACATTACAATTACATTACAATTACATTACAATTACATTACAATTACATTACAATAACCACATACTAACCATACGATAGCCATACATACATACATACATACATACATACAAATCTAATAACACCTCCCTGTTCATATAGCTTAATCCAACCTCAATAACTTTCTGATAGATAGTACTACAAATAATAAAATAAAATAATATAAAAAAAAGTTTTTTAAAGTGCCTTTGTAACCAAAATCACACTATATTCAAACTTTTTTAATTGCTTTTTTTTCAATTACAATAAAAAAGGGAGAAATACTTGTAACTCTACTTAAAATAAAGATAATTAAAGTAAATACTTTAAATAATTGTTATTTGTTAGAAATTGATATACTTTTGCTATCGACACGCTCTCCTTACTGTTGGTTTGATTATCCATAACAACACGAGGAAGGCGAATTTTAAATAAATCCAAATATATGGATGACTACCCGCTTCAGTGGCCAAACGGTATAAGGCAGGGGTCCCAATTAATTTTTATTGTGATCCGTTTTAAAAACTCGACATAATTCCGCGGTCAGGCAAAACTTTAACAGTGATTCAAGTTCAAGGCTTAGAGGGCTATACTAATTCAAAAACGTGATTTTCTTTCCTTTTTGTTATTTTACTTATTTATTATTGTTGGCCTTTTATGTCTACTACCCGCCCACCACCAAAATAGCATAATTTCTTGTGTTTATCGCTATCTCATCAAGGTCCTTAAAAATGTCTTTGATTCAGGACGTGGACCGCCTGTCCGTCATTTGGTGACCATTGGTCTAAGGCCTCATTCTCGTGTTAAACTGGTTTTCTGATGACGGGGAGATCAGAGTTCGAATACCGGTTGGGTCTACTGAGGTGGTTTTTCCTCAATGGTTTCCCATTCTCCTTTGACGCGAATGCGGGTATATTATCTCTAAAATGGTTTCTTCCTCATCCATAACCCATTAGATTAATTAATATATAATACGAGTATAACCTGAAAAGGTAGTAAAATGCGGTGATAAGTATATATATTTAATATAGATATATATTATATGTATATAGATGTATACATATTTAATTATTGCAATGTAAATCGAACGTTTTTTAACACCCCATCTTACTACCCGTTCGAATTATGCTTATGTACTAATTATGCTAATTGTTTCAGGGATTAGGAAGGTTTTATTCAAAGGAAGTGTACCCATATTTGCATGGAGGGAGAGTGGAAAACCATTTAGGAAAAACTACACTCAGTACACCCGACCGAGATTAGAAACTCGATCTCATTGTCGTCGGTAACTTAGTCTACTTTGAGAAAACCAAACCTTATATCGCTGCTTCGTTAAAATGTTATTTTACTCTATTTCTTCCCTCTAGAGATAAGCCATAACCTTGAACTTTCTTGACGCTTCTACTTTTTTTTTTTCCTAAGCCGCGAGTATTTGCACGTTTCTATACATTATTCAGTTTGTTGATAGAGCTAAAGACTGTGACAGTGGTAGGAAGGAGATTGGTGGAGGGGTAAACGAAAGGGTTAGAAGAAACATCCCCACGTATTCTTGACAAACTTTTGAAAAGTATCCTCCTTCTTCCATGACTGAAAAGACTGAAGACATCTCAGACACTTTTTTCTTTTTTTCAATCTATGTGCAAATGTTGTACTCGTTACACGTAGAAGAATCGTTTTATACTTTGTTGCAACAAGATTTTAGTCATATGATGATACAGTTTATTAATTGGATTTGGTGACATAATTTCTTATAGCCTTATATAGATAATTATGAAGCTATTTTTTTTTAAGACATCTACGACTAAACTAAAAAAAAAAATAGCAGAAAAACATATAAATTGGAATTGAATTGTCTCTTCAAATAATAGTTTGTTTTTTTAAATTCCAGAGCGCATAGTATGTATACTATAAACATTAAAACTAATTTAAGTATACATACATTGTGTGTACATTAAAACAAAAGTAAAACAATAAAAATATTTGTGAAGTTAAAAACACAAGGACTCGCTTCAGTGGCCGCGTGGTCTAACCCGCTACTCTCACAGTAGACCAGACTGCCGATGATGGGGAGATCAAGGTTCGAATCTCGGTCAGGCGTACTAATGGTGGTTTTCAAAAATTGTTTTCCACTCTCTCTTCCTCCACGCAATTGTGGGTACACTTCCTCTAAATATAACCTTACTAATCTCTAAAAACTATTAGAGTAATAAATACATAAGCGCATAGCCCGAACGGGAAGTAAGACACGGCGATAAAAAAAAATTACAACGTATAGTTGATTTTAAGAAAGTATTCCTTTAATCGATAAAAAAGCTGTCCTCGTCAAAACTAACCAAACATATGCACTTTTACGTTGATGCCTGTCTTGATTTATAAATATAATAACATTTCCTAACTTAAAATAATATTCACATCATATAATAATTTATGTTTTATTTTCAATCGCACCAAATAATTGTAGTTGTGTGTTTTACGTAATTTTCTAAAAGAGTTAACATTATCAGGAATTTGAGAACAGTAGAATGAGGAAAGTCGTGAAAATAAAACCTACCCTCGGAAATACAAAAAAAAAAGTGCCAACATTTGCGGAGAGAGGGTGTCATTTGGTCAGCATATTGAGCCCTCCGGTCGTCAATTTCAGTTTTATAAACCGTATCTGCTACTTATTTATTCAAGTAGCTCCAGATTGGTCCTCACGACACTGAGTTTGACCCCGTTCTAGACCCACTGCTCCACAAATAAATTTTAGAGGTGCCAGAGATCGAACCCGGGCGGGACCTCTGGATCTAAAACCAGGCACTTCGACCACTAGACCACACAGGCGTTCCTTAATATTAATAAAATAGAATATTGTAATAAAACTATTTTATATTTAGTAAAGTTTCAAAAGTTTTCTTTAGCTATTCGACTAAAAAACCCACACACACACCACACACAAGAACGTAAATATTTACGAGCATGCCATGCCATTTTTATCTTTGGTCATAGTTCTACCACGCTTCAATATCTATGACGTCATCGAAATATTAATAGGTGAAGTTTTGAATTCTTTATTTATCAATATTAATTTAAATTTAAATTTATTTGTGCCTGGAGGACTGGGTTTATTTTACGGTAACAGTGTAATTACCGTTATAACACATTTATAAATGATTTTTTGTTTTAAAATGACATAATCTAAACATAATTTCGGAAGGTTTAGAAGGCTAATGAGCAATATGGCCTACTGATATCCCGTGACCTAGATGAGTTATTTACGTACTAAACGATTTTCTGAATTAATTTGTTTGTAAAAATAATAAAATATTGATATTTAGGTAAAAATAAAATATATTATTTGTTCTATATGATAAATACTATCCCAACATACTTTTCCAAAAGCTATTTATTATTTTATTATGTGTTAGAGGTTTAGTAAATAAACGTATTATTTATATCCATGAGACAAAATTCTTTCATTCGATTAAAAAATTACTAAGCCAAAATATAATCTACATTCAAAATTATCTTATAGACATAATATAATGCTTCTTGCCATCACACAAATAAATTTAGGAAGTCGAAAACTACAAATAATCCTTCTTATATTAAGTACCTATAAAAGTAATAGCTAAAAAAAAATGTTGTTTGATAGTTAGGATTTTAACAACCCTCTGAACTACTTGTGAAGTTTAAAAAATATTCTTGTTATATTACGAGTAAAAATAAGATTTATTTCCAAACAAATGTTCTTCATTGGATTAATTACTAGCTAATATAACACACTAATTATCTTCCCACATACATCCTCTAGTTTGGCTAGCGGGTTTTGTACATTTTAAGATAATTACTGAGCTAAGGGTCCCGGGTTCGGTTCCTGGCATGGCCGAAACCTTTATAATTGTTGAAATGTGGGTTTCCCCTTTAACAGTGATGAATTAACGGCTTGAGAATATTTGTTTTAGATATAAGTAGACTAGGTCGTGTGCTGATATAAGCAGTTAGTTCAGAAATTTCACGTTAAATACCTCAAATAAATGAAATTAAATTTAAGATAATTTAATCAGGTTTGTTGGTGTGTAAAGGGAAGGTCGGGGTTTGAAAACCCCATTCCATTGTGTTTAAGGTGTATATTCTCAAATGGTTTCATTCTATTCCACCACCCAAATGCTGGTACTTTTACTCCAAATTCTAGTGTCCTCGTCTCTATATCACTAGCGTAATTAATATGTATGCATGCAACCTTTACGGGTAGTGAGAGACGATGGAATTTTTTTTTTCAAAATCAACATCGACCAATATATTTCTATTAAGCTATAGTTTATGTTTAGTCAAAAATGTAGCGAAAATCTACCCTAATTGGGCAGTTCACCTTCACTTAAGAGAGAAAGAGAGAATTCACCTTTGATTAATGAAGTAGTTTTTGCCGGTTGTCTTGAAAGTTTTGAACGATACTTCCTCTTGAATGGGCGAATCCTTAAACTTTGAGAAACTTGGGTGTACAGAAGAGGGAAACTTTATCCGAAAACCTCCCTCTTGTTTGAACGTTCGGACCTCCCTCTCTTTAACATTTATCATAGTTCTACCCCTTCCACCTTTCTAGTTCTCTGTTCTCACGTCATCACGTAACACATGAGAGGCGCCATGGCCTGCTATCCATTTTATCACAACATCACAGGATATTTCATAAGGAAAAAACTTCTAGTAAACCATTTATTTTTTCTGTTGAATAGAGGGGTGTGAAGCTTTGGAATATTTAAGTATTAGCTCTAGTTTCATAGTCGGCCTTGGCACGCCTCAAGTGCGGTGCGATACTAAATACAAGACATCTTCCTAGACTCTAATGGAATGCGCCAGTTTCACATCTGAAAGTGGCCCATTCCCTTCTGGTTAAGGTAGGTGTCGTCTTGTATTTAGTATAGCACCGCACTTGAGGCGTACTAAGTCTAACTATGAAACCGGCTTTAAGTAGAAACATTTTAATATAATTTATTTAAGGTATTTAACGTTTACTTTATGAACAGACTGATTATGTCAGCACACGAGAGGGATAGGTTTCTACCAATTTTGCCAATTTCACCTACCTTTAAGGTTCTTTTACATGTCACAATCGACATGGACTTCTGGTTAAGGTAGGTGTCGTCTTGTATTTAGTATAGCACCGCACTTGAGGCGTACTAAGTCTAACTATGAAACCGGCCTTAAGTAGAACTTTTTAATATAATTTATTTAAGGTATTTAACGTGTACTTTATGAACAGACTGATTATGTCAGCACACGAGAGGGATAGGTTTCTACCAATTTTGCCAGAAAAGGCATTTTCACCTACCTTTAAGGTTCTTTTACATGTCACAATCGACATGGGACCGATGGATTTACCCCTCAGATGGTAGCTGTGTTACGGATTTTTATCGCTCAAGAAAAATCCATCAACCCCGGCTGGGTTTAAACCCACGAACATCGGGTCCTGTGGTGAGCACTTTACCCCAAGAACACTGAGATAGGTAGATAGTCAAATCTCCTTCCCTTCTATTTTGACACCCGCAATTCATCCTACCCACTTCGGTGGCCGAATGGTCTAAGGCGTCACTCTTCCAGTAGACTAGACTTCCGACTACGTGGAGACCGAGGTTCAAATCTCAGTCGGTTGGGTGATTTGCCCAAAATTATTTTCCACTTTCCCTCCACACAAAGACTCGTACACACTCCCTCTAAATATAAAGTTCATAATCCCTAAAATCACTAGCGTAATTAGTACATAAGTATATCCTAAACGGGTGAAACACCCCATGCCCATTCAGAAATAATAGTTAAGGAGGTAACAAGAGAATCATTTATTTAAATAACATAATATATACAACTCGACGAGACGAGTGAGACAGCTCAAAGCGTTAGGTGACATCAGCGTTCACATGAAACTCTAAATTAATTTGAAATGAACATTTCAAAGAAAGGACCTGATTTAATAGGCATACAAAGGTTTATGTACCATAGAAATAGTTAAAGCTTAAACAACTTTATATAATATGAGAGCTGTAGTGTATAAGTAAGCTCGAAAGCGGCAAGGTTCCTGGACTGCCTCGCATCAGTCACAACATCAGATAAAACACATAATATTTGCAAAAAATCTACTCTCGCTCATAAATGGCGGCTCAAAACACACGATACAATAAATCCTAAATTGATCTTATTAACTATCTCTATTTATTTTTCTTAAACAAGTCATAATTTAATACACTGGCAAAATCAAAGATCCTTGAAAGGAATAGCTAATTGAGGATTCACTCTTAAAAATATATAACACCAATCTAAGTGCTCTTATTGGCAGCTCTCAATTTGCTGAAATAATAAATGATATGCCTTCATCCAATTATCGGTCTGAACAGGACATTATTTGTAATTATTCACAAAAAATGTCAAACTTTTATTTAATAATGACGCCACCAAGTGTCCGGCACATAAATTTACTTGCGATCCAAAGATGGTAAAAAACACATCGCCAAGTGTCTTGAAAGATTAATTATCTAAAGGTTTTAAAGTTCAATGATGGAATATTAACTCGTTACTGGCCCTGCTTTTTATCCGGAGGTGGCCGACAAATCAAAGGATTAATAACATATTAAATAGTATTTAGCGCCTTCAGGCGGTCACAAGCCTAACTACACGCTACGTAAATCAGGTAAATTTATCAAATCAATGACTACAGAGGAATCTCGCCGTCTTACGGCCCTATCTCAAACTAAAATACAATAAACTTTAAACTGTATCAACAATATTAAATAATCTATCAAAAATAACAAGATTATAACTCTACATAATACTAAAATAAGGGAAGCCGGATAAAGACGCTATTCGTTAATAAACGACCAAACTGTCGATACCGAAAAGGTTTGAAAAACATGGGCGGATATGTAGAAATTACGTGAAAACACAAGGACCAAATGTCCCCAAAAGAAAGCATAGTATCAAAGTTGAAAATACGGTTTTATTCTAACCGTACTAAGATTTTAACTTTTACTATGACCTTAGGAGTCCAAAAATATTAAGTCCATTTAACGTGAATTCTATGACAAAAACTAATAAGAATCTGAAAAGATAATTTTGAAAATATTAAATATAATTTAAGCCGAAAGGTAATTTAGAGTATGAAAATATTAATCAACTTATAACAACGTCGCTCACCTACGAAGCCAGTATTGCAATATGTGACAACATTACAGAATTCTACCATTATATAGTCCTTGAATCTACCAAGTGTTCTCGAGGGTCGGGAATAAGAGGATGGGGAGAAGGGTAAGGGGTAGCATGCTTCTAGAACATACTGGGTAATAGCACGCATCTCCAAGCGTATGTGGAAAGAGTTGGACTACGAACTTGCCGAACACAGCCGATAGAGCACACTCAACGCTCGTGCATAGGCTATCTTTCTTCTTTTCCTGGGTGCGGCTCGGTACTCACAACGGGGAATGAACCATGGGCCTCGTATGAGTAGTGAAACACAGTGCTAAAAACAATTCATCTTCACCTCCACAAAACATTTTGAAGAAAGAAGAAAAAAATTTATATATTAATAACAAACAAATCTCGTTTGGGTGTACTGAATTTTTTTTTGGCCTAAATAAGTTCCCACTCTATCCACACGCCAATGTGGGTGTATTTACTTTAAATTCAACCTACCTCACACCTGATCCAATAGTGTAAATATATGGATACCCTGAACGGGTATTAAAACGCTCTGCACTCACCCACACATGTGTCTCTTATAAGTGAAATTGACTAAATTTTTGAATTATTATGAGTGTGCATCTAAATAACCAAGGATATCAATCTAACGGATCCCATTTTTCTATATGACTATTAATGTTTATTAATCATTGCTATAAAATGGGTGTACAGTTATTTTTACAGTAACTGAAGTAATCGTTTTAAAACGGTTTATCAAGTACATACAACTCCACAAACAAATACATATTTAAAATAAGCCCAACCGGAACTGACTTAACCTAAGCTACTATTTGTCCGTGGCTGTCATTTTACCCAATTTACAAATCAAGTAAAACAATGGATATCTACACGAATTGTTCAATTTTTAGGTCAACACGAGACACGGGCAATTTCATGAATTGAGTGTAACCCACGCCTTAATTTGGAATGAGTTGCCCTCGTTCTAAAATTGAGTCACTATCCTCATTCATGACAAGTCAAGCAGAAATAAATGCATGTAAATATATTACTGTACATACTAAAAATAAAAAACACAATATGTCAGGAAACTTTTTATTTCAAACATTTGTTACTTTTTGAGTACCGCGTCTTACTACCATTCGGTTTATACGCTCATCTACTAATTATGCTAATGGTTTTAAGGCTTAGGAAGGTTATATTTAAAGGAAGTGTACCCGTAATTGTGTAGAGGAAGAGTTTTGTAAAAACCACCCTCAGTACACTCGACTGAGTTTCGAACCTCGATCTCCCCGTCAAATGCATTCTAGTCTACTGCGAGAGTAGCGCGTTAGACCACGCGGACCCGAAGCGGTTGGTTGTTTTTTTAAAATATTATTCTCCCCAAAATGTAGATGAAGGCTATGACCAGTTAAAACTTTTATTTTCAAGTCTTAAGTTTTTAAAAAAAAAGTGTAATAAGTGATAACTTACATAAAAAACCCTATTAAACAATCCCACATTATCTTAAAATGTTCTGTTGTGGTATAGATAAAACATGACTTTATTTAATAGAGTAATGCTAGATTTAGGTTTCTAGCATTTTTCTTTAATTTTAGAAGCACACATTTTCACGTTAAGCTTCGTTCGATTAGTTTTTAAATTTTTTTAACTGGTCAGAAGAATTCTTATAATTCTTGCCCACATTTTGTTGAAATTATACTAAAAAATATCAAATAACTTCTTAAATAATCCGGGATTTCTAAACGTCTGCAACACGCCTTAGAGCTCTGCCATGTAATACCTTAAATCATACATTTATCATCCCTACTCCATTAGTGTAATTAAAATGTGTATAGCCTGGCGAGGTATTAAATCGGAGTAGAAAAACTAAATAGTTAAATAAAAAATATAGAATTAAGGAGACCACCACGGTAAGAAAGAAATTTCTGCTCAGACGTTCTGCTCTAAAGCAATATTTAATCCTACGATGCATTATTTCAGGATATGACTCACACCAAAATAAAATCGAAATTTTCCATCATTGATCTTTTTCCTCAAAAGCTATATATTTTGAGTTCTAATGATAGAAATAAATGTTAAATATATTACATTAACTTATTTTCAACGACATTTTAAGCATATTTGCTGATCTATGAGACTAGGCTTGAAGAGAAAGGGCTCTAGATTAAGGGCCGGTTTCATAGTCAAATTTAGTACGCCTCAAGTGCGGTGCTATACTAAATACAAGACGTCACCTACCTGAAATTGAATGGAAATAGGTAGGTGTCGTCCTGTATTTAGTATCGACTCGCACTTTAGGCGTACTAAATCTGACTATGAAACTGGCCCTTAGCCTTGTTCTAACAAATACAATAATTTGTAAATAGGCTCACAGCAGAATAATTCAGATATTTGAGAACTAGCAGCGAACTTTACTCTTTATCTTGAGATAAGTAGTTTCGTAGTTTTCTTTCCCCTCTTTTTTATTGAGATGAGAAAGGGTGGTTGTAGGTGAAGGTCAAAAAGGAGTGTAGGCTTAAACAGAATAGAGATGTAGTTCCAGAAAACGACACAGACCATTGTATTTAAAGCCGTGTGACCTGACGACGATTGAAATTGTCTCGCTGACCGAGATTGCTATTTTAACAAGATTAGAAACCTCACGTTTTTGAAGTATTTTTTATTTTAAAAACATGTGTGAAATGGTAAAATTATCTACTTTTCGATGACGTTTCACACTAAAAGTTTCTGTTCTAAGATTAAGGTAATTGGTAAGAAATATAGATCTAAATATATTTTTAAAGGAATATTTTTGTAATATGGTCTAGTAGTCATAATTCGTGGTCACAGATCCAGAGTTCAATCCCCAGCACTTCCAGATTTTTCTGTGGAAGCAGTGGGTCTAGAACGGGTTCAAACTCAGCCTCGTGAGGACAAACGAGGAGTTACTTGAGTAAAGAAGTAGCGGATCCGGTCTAGAAACATGAGAATAACGGACGTAAAGTTAATTGTGCTGCTCACACGACACATTATTTACAAATGTAGGCACTATCTTCGCCAACATACGGTGGCCGCTCAGTTTGTATGGCTCACTTGCTTGATAACGCCACGGAGTTTTTTTTATAAGGTCAACAAGATTTAATTTTAATATAACTGAGGATTGTTCCAGTGGTTTTGATACTTCGCAGCCAACATTCAGATAAGAAATGCCCCAGCATGAGAGTTTGTCACTTGAAGTAGTTGGCAACTTTAATGCTGACACAAAACGCTAAAATTCAATATTGTGAAGGATATATTGCCTTAATTGAATTGTGTGACATATATTTTTTCTAATTGTCATGAAGTGGATTGTTGGCAGGAAAAGCAGAGCTTGTTGAATCTGTACCGGTGATATATTCTCGCCCCGTTAATACACATTTTACCAATCATACATAGGCTCTGCGCTACACTCGTCACATGAAAAGGGTATTTACATTGATTCTGAACGATGAGTGTCTTACTGAGTGATGAGAACGATTCACAGGTACAGTTTGAACTAGGTATGCTCACACTGGCAACACGCCACGATACGCCACTCTCAATGAATGTTTATTTATTATTTTATTTAGCACCACGTCTAACTACCCGTTCAGGATATAAGCTTATATATACTAATTACGCTAGGGGTTTTAGGAATTAGGAAGGTTATATTTAAAGAAGTGTACCCACATTTGCGTGGAGGGAAAGTGGATAATTTTATTTTTTTAATCCTCGTGATATCCAACCGGGATTCGAACCCAAATCTCCATGTCATCCGTAGTCTAGTCTAACACGATAGTGATGCCTTAAACCATGTGGCCACCGAGTCAGGTCACAGTTTGTTAAATTCGTCACGTTTATTTTTATTTTAATACATTTCCTTTAAAGAAACTCCTCTTGAGAAATAAATTGTCTATATTTTCTTGTATTAACGTTCTACGAAAAAGTTATTATTTATGCCCACTCATCTGTGACGAGTGAGGCAGTAGGAAATATATCTCCAACATCACATAGGACAGATTCATTATAACGTTACACTCTTCAGCTGGAAAAATAGCGAAAAAAATAAAATATTTTCCTCTTCTAGAACATCAGCTTGGTAATTCAAAGGCCAGAAACGCAATTCTGACTGCTGAAGAGGACTTTCTACTTCACTTTAATATATAGAGAAAGTATTATAAATGAAGAGATTAAAATGAAGCTTGACTTTTTTTGTTCCCCCAGAATTAAAAATAAATGGTACGGAACTCCTCACGGACTTTCTCACTCAATTGTTTAAAAATGGAGGTATCAAAACTCGTAATATTTGTGAAACGAAATAATATACACTATCAAACCTGAGCAAAAATTGCACTTTACTTACGTAAAACACTTTTTGACTTCCGGTTTTAAATTTAATAATTTTATTTTTAAAGAATTAAAGTACTCATTTGTATATTTGGACCAATAAAAAGGGTATATATTGACTATTGAGTCTAAAATGAAGAGATATATCATTGTTGTACGAACATTTCCCCTAAGAGGCTAAAGGAAAAAGAACACACTTTTTAAGAGACTTGCTTATTTACTTACTCTATGGAAAAAGAGAATTATTGCGTTAGTACTTAAGTAATATATTTGTACAACTAAAGCTCACACAATTGGATTAATATATTTGCCACTATCTCAGAAATTATTGGTTTTATAAAAATATATTTCAAATAAAAGTTATTTTTATTTTTAAAAGTAATACAATTTTTCAATGGTAAGTTGTTTAGTATCTCAAATAGTTGAGGAGATATGGACATTTATTCTGCTGTAAATTACTCTAAAATACATTTTCATGGAAAATTGAAAATAGACATTTTATTTATAATCTTAATTAATGTCTAGATACGAATTTTTATCAAATAGTTAAAGACGATTTTGAGAAAAAAGATATTTTCTCTTTTATCCCCTTACAAAAATACTCTTAATTTTAGGGTTAAACAGACATACAGACAGACGGCATCGCAAAAACCACTTTTTAGGGTTCGGGGGGTCATGAAACGTCGAAATTAATCAAAACCTCGAGTTCAAATTTTTTGACGATCACAATACTTACTCGACCTGTAAAGTACCGTAGCGAAAGTAAAAAGTGGGATTTTCAATTCTGTCATTTCCTGGGGCTACACAAGAAATGATTTATGGCTTTAATTCAAACTTAATATTAAATGATACGGCTATAATTTTGTTTTCAAAGTTGGCTTTAAATATTTTATTCTGAAAATTGAAAAATGACACCTGAACATGGGAATCGAACCTGGGACTTTTGGCTTAGTACGCCATCTAACCACTGAGCTATCCAGGAATCGTTCCGTGCCCAGGGTCACTCTTCACTCATATTTTAAGGCAGATTTTATGATGGGCGTGTGGAAATCATCGGCTACAAATGTGTGATTTTATTAATCTCACGAGCTATCAGATAAATCAGATCAGATAAATCTTTTGTTCAAATGTAAATACGGATAGTGTTTACATAATTTTTAACACTGTATATTTGTTTTTTAAAAGAAAAATTGATATAAGGGTAGTGCACTAATAACTAACACTCTTAGAAAATTTCTTGAAAGGATTTTGTTCAAAATAGTCCAAATTGTAGGTAAATTTGCGCAAATAAATTACTATATAAAATATTTATTAAATTAGCTTATCTCCTTTTGATAAATGTATTAATTATATACCTAATGTTTTCTTTCAACTATTATTATTGTTATTATTATTATTATTTTTATTATTATTTTTATTATTATTTTTATTATTATTATTATTATTATTATTATTATTAGCACCGCGTCTTACTACCCGTTCGGGTTACACGCAGTTACGCTAATGTGTAATGGTAGGGTGATTGTGATATGAATGGGAGGACCTACAGACGTGGAATCCGAACCACGGTGGAGGCCTGGAATTCCACACATTCACAAGTTGTGATTAATACACGTCTTGTCAGAGGTGAAGGAAGGGTTTGGCAATCAGATAAATCTGTGCCGGGACCGAAGATTGAACCCCGGACCCCCAGCACTATTCTCACAAGTAGACTAGACTGCCAATGACGAGGATAATGAGGTTCGAATTTCACTCGGATGTACTGAGGGTGATTTTTTCCAAAACAGTTTCCCATTCCACGCAAATGCGGGTACACCTGCTCCAAATATAACCTTACTGATCCCTAAAACCATTAGCGTAACTAGTACATAAACGCATAGCCCGAACGGGTAGTAAGACGTGGTGCCAAGAAAAAGAAAATTTCCTGGGTAGAGCGTGTTACCAGCCCAGCCACCCAATGGATTTCTACGAGCGCGCGAGAAAGAGCCTACACATTTTGCCAGTACGATACTTTCACCTACCTTCCCGGGTTCTTTTACATGCCACAATAGACAAGGGACCGACGGCTTTGCTTACCCTCCGAAAAAAGTTGTGCTACGGATCTATATTGTTCAGTAAAAATCGATTGAACTCAGCTGGGTTTAAACCCACGAACATTGGATCCTTAGGCGAGCACTATACCCCAAGAGCACCGACGTGGACTCTTTCTCTAAATAACACCAAGGCATCCGCCCACAATCAAGCATACCAACAGAGCAGCCACCATTTCTGGGCGAAGATAGTGCCAACCTCTGCGGATTGAGGTTGTCATGTGGTCATCACAAAGAACCCTCCAGCCGTTAATCTCAGTTTTTTACACCAGATCCGCTACTTTTTTTAGATCCAAGTATCTCCTCATTTGACCTCACGAGGCTGAGTTGACCCCGTTATAGAGCCCCCTTCTTCACAGAAAATCTGGAAGCACTGGGATCTAACCCAGGGCTTCTTGATCTGTAGCCAGGAGTTCTAACCACAGAGGTAGTTCTTTCTCTATACAGGGTGTATATTATTTGGTGTCAAATAATCTAGGGGCGTATTTCTAACGACCAAACATTAAGTAAAGTTCATATAGGCCTATATATGGATCTAGAAACGCTTTGTTTCTGAGCTAGTATGAATTTTATTGTTCAATTAATAAACAATCCAACAGAAGAAACAATTATTAGTAAGCAATCCAACAGAAGAAACAATAATTAGTAAGCAATCCAACAAAAGAAACAATAATTAGTAAGCAATCCAACAGAAGAAACAATTATTAGTAAGCAATCCAACAGAAGAAACAATAATTAGTAAGCAATCCAACAGAAGAAACAATTATTAGTAAGCAATCCAACAGAAGAAACAATTATTAGTAAGCAATCCAACAGAAGAAACAATTAATGAGCAACTCAACAGAAGAAGTAATGAAAATAAACACGACCAAATTTAACAAAAACAAACAAAACCACAAGTTAGAACATTTTGTTAGAAAAATTGTTAAAAATGGTGTCGTCCTGCATCGATATATCCTCTGAACCTTCGTTTAATGCTTTGTCATACTCTGTTGAGTCCACCTGGGCTGTTACGTATTTTCTCACATCCATTTAAGATACGATCCCTTAAAACGTCAACATCAGGCACGGGAGTTGAGTAAACATTGAACTTTAAAATATGTACCCAGAGATAAAAATTCACAGGGTTCAAATCTGGTGATCAAGAAGGCCATTTAATGGATCCCCACGACCAATCCATCTTTGAGGAAAACTTCTAATAACTCTAGAACTAAGAATTTCTACTCATATTTATAAACATTTTTCTTAATGTTTGGTCTATGGGAGTACGCCCCTAGAATATTTTACACCAATTAATATACACCCTATATTGGAAATTAAAAATACCTTTCTTCTGATGAGATTTTTTTAAATGAATTTTTTATATACGTGGGAGCTACTCAGAAGACCAATAATACACGCTGACTTTGCTTCGCTGTCCACGTCCTTCACGGCCTTTCATGGATGTGGTCATCCCTCCAGTTATAACTGGAGCTAATCTCTGGAAGATTAGGGTTTTGCTCTCACGTTGAGAAGTCGGTAATCCACCAATCATAGTGCTACCTTTTCAAGCATTATACAAGGCTAAGCCCCAGGATCTGACAACGCCCGTCAGGGAAATAACGTCTACTGTGCGGGGAATGGGTCTTAAGGGGGCCATCTCAGTATGCGAGAAATTCCCGCGCATTCATACAGCTCTTAACGCAATATTTAATTCTATGATGCGTTAATCCAAAATATTATTCACACCAAAATAAAGTCTAAAGATTTAAACAGGACTCTTTTTCCTTAACAACCCTATAGTTTGAATTTTATTAATATAAATTAATGTTTTAAAATTTAAATCAATTCCTTTTCAATTAATTTATAGCCATATTTGTGGAGCTGTGAGTCTAGGCTTAATGAAAAAGTACTCTAAATTTATTTTTATCTAATAAATACAGTAATTTCTTAGTAGGCTCACAATAGACAATGGTAAGCTATTCAAGAACTACCATTGGTAAGCTATCCAAGAACTACTTGAGATAAGAAGTTTCATAGTTTCTTTACCCTCTTTATTATTGACAAGACAAAGGGTGGTTACATGGGATGGGCGAATATGGGCAAAATAGAGAAGTATTTCCAGAAAACGAGAGAGAAAATAATTATGTTTTAAGCCGTACAGCGATTTGTACTTTCTCGCTGACCGAGGCAGCCACTTGAAATAGTAAAAAGTTTTTAGAAAGTAAAACCACTTTGTTTTTATACAGAAAAACTTTAAAACAAAAAAGGAGTTTCTAAATAAATTAAACTAAGAATATGTAAATAAAATGATATTCCTTAAACTAAATATTATTTATTCATAAAGGAAACAAACTCCTCAGAATGATTGAAAACTTTTTTATAAAATTGTTTTTGTTTAGTAACAAATTTCTCACGAAATGAATTCCCAGAAAAAAACTCTTTTTTATTTATTTAAATTAAAAAAAAAAAGGAAGGAACCTTCTATACAGAAACTAACCAAATCTTCCCGACAGAACGTACCATAGATTCGAGGTTTTGGTGACGTCACTCTAATAAGACGCGTACTTCCATCTCTTCCGTTGAAGTTCTTATATCCATGTTAGGTTGAGGGGTGGAGGGAGCTCTTCCTAATCACATTTCCCTTCCCCCCGACACTTCTTGGATAACATCGTTTCCTAGAGACACGCAGTTACAGATCCCCCCTCCCACCCCTTACCACCGCGGTGACAAGTGTACGTACACAGATTTCACTTCAACTTTACTTTCTTCCTCCGTCAATTTTCACTAACTCTTCATATTTCTCTTTCTCTTTTCAGTTGATTCGGAGCACACGCTTTTAATTAAATTAGGACCTGCTTCGGTGGCCACATGGTCTGAGGCAATAGTAGTATTTGAACTTCACGTACACCCTGATACATAATTTATCTTCAACTTTATACCACCAAAGTTTTTTATTTTAGCATTTCGTCTTACTATCTGTTTTAGCTATACGCTTATGTACTAATTACGCTAATGAGTTAGAAATAAGGAAGGTTGAGTTTAGTGGAAGTGTACATGCATTTGCGTGGAGATAGAGTTGGAAACAATTTTGAAAAACCACCCTCAGTACACATGACTGAGATTCAAGCCCCAATCTCTTTGTCATTGGCACTATATTATACTTCAAGAGTGACATCTTACACTAAGTTTGTAAGTATCAATTAATCTAGGCGTTTAGAAAAAAATATCACATTAACTACTACGTTCATATAATTAAAATAATAACTATCAAATTAAGTGGGCACGCAGAAAAAGGCTTGAGTCTCGGTTTGTCTGGTTGGTCTTGGCTCAAATTCTGACCCGATGTACAAAGTATTTTTCACTTAATGATTTTCTACTCTCTTTACAAAAAATGTAGATACCTATCCTTTAAATTCTACATCCCTTATCCCTTCCTGGTTAATGTAAATATGGGAATAGGCCGGACGGGTAGTAAGATGTAGAGCAGGGAGGAACATTTTATGGGAAGTCCTAGAAATTTATTTACATTGATATTAATTACATTGTTACATTTTTAATACTAGATAGGGTCATTTTATTTACCATGAATATTATAATTGGATTTTCAAAGAAAATAATTTTTTTAAATAATTTTTTTTTTGCGTTCAACATTGATAACATTCTATTATATTAGTGTTATTTTATAAGTGTTGATAATATTCAACAATAATGAAAGCTGCAAATCATATAGCTTGAAGTATGAACACGTGAAAGTTGATCCAGTAACTTTTCTGGTTTCCAGAAGAAAAAAAAATCTTCCAATGAAAACTGGACTGAGCGCTTACACCAGTCCGAATCAAAAGCTACTGACTGCACTATGGTAGAAGGATTTTGAGGTTTTCCTTAAAATAAAAAAATATATGAAGGGTACGGGGGTAAAAGGGGGGAGGATGACATTTCATATATTTTCCAGGACAACAACTTATATATCTCAAACCCCATAAGGATCACAGCAAAAAAAAAAAAAAAGCTTT
>CABFWB010003398.1:0-10658 GCA_902151455.1 Timema bartmani
TCTGCTTTATGAAAGTGGAGGGAAGAAGGGTACATGATATCAAGGTAAACCACCTCTCCTCTGCTTTATGAAAGTGGAGGAAAGAAGGGTAAATGATATCAAGGTAAACCACCTCTCCTCCTTTGCCCTCTCCTTTCTTTGTTTAGCTTATTGATTGAAGGGCATGAGGCATGGCAGGGGGGGAAAGAAGGGTATATTGTTTTAAAATTGCCTATTTTTAAAATTAATAACATGAGAGTTCAGTCAAAGTTTGAAAACATTTTGTTTGTATTAAAATGTTTTTTATTTTGTTATTTTGTCACTTTGGTCTCACTACATTTTAAAAACAATTACAGTATCATAACAATTAAATATCTACACTGAAGAGTGACATAATCATTTTGAATCAAATCTTATTTTCAAGCTAATATAGACATCTTGGAATAATAAGTATCAAAAACTCTGAATAAAATAAAAAATGTTGGCACCGATTTGAACTGAGACTAAGATATTCTTTGTTTTGCTGTCAGAAATGCTACCACATAGCTTCTGGGAGATGTTAGTATTTTATAAACTATATTTTCTCTTAGTTGTAGACCTATGTATGTCTGATCCATGATTGCCCCTTTATTTAACAAAATTATCATTGTAAATTCACATTTATTCCTATTTTGATTTATTTGGAACGCATACCTTATTCCTGGTCTCGGATTTTTCACAAGTTCTTTACTGTCTAGAAAACAAATTAGTTAGCATTTGTCATTAGCTTCAGTGCTGTTATGTTAGCATTGAAGTTTATACTGCTTGCCACTGTAGCTTGTAGCTGCCTACCAGCAAAATCTGGCAATATGTTTTCTGATTACATTTTTTTGAAATGACTGAAGATGGAATGGAGTTAGAAAGGGCTAGCCAAGTCGATGTTTAAACTTACCTGGGAGCTTAGGAAGGATAAAGCTACTCCTGTCGAACATGGCAAGCAGAAGCCAAGAAATGAAAACTAACCCTAGAGCCATGATGGGAAAACAAGAAGGGTACAAGTGCAGTCCCAACCACTCAACTTACCTACATGCTCTAATATCACAAACTGAAACCATCCACAACCCGCTTCGGTGGCTGCATGGTCTATGGAACTACTCTCGCAATAAACTAGACTTCCGAAGACGGGGAGATTGTAGGGTGTATCCCGGTCGACTGTACTAAGGACGGACCTTCTTAAATGGTTCCCCTCTCTCTCTATGGAAATGTGGGTACACTTCCTCTTAATTCAACTTTCCTCTTCCCTAACCCATTAGCATAATTAGTATGTGAGCATATAACCCGATTGGGTAGTAAGACGCAGTACTTAAAAAAAACCATCCATGCATTTTAATAATCACCTATAAGCTCCATTAAAATATCATTAAACCTTAGGTATTTATCCTTAAGATTTGTCCTTATTCAAAAACTAAGATTTCCCATAGTATAAATTTGTATGATTTATTGGAACTTAATTTCTCTATTTTGGCAACACAGTTATGGCACAATGTAAACTCTCTTAGTTTGATGTTTATTTAACCCTGTATTTGACTATTTTTGGTCCACATTGAGAATGTATTTTCAAATCGGATCTTTTGTTGAATCGTGCGATGAGTTAAACATATTGTGTCCATTGAAACACAAGTAATTTATAGAGGTATGTAGGAATATGTAACTGCTGGCAAGAGAAGGCACAGGACAAACAGCACTGGAGGCAAAGTTTAATTATGTTGAGCGCTCCACTGCACTTGATTGCAAAAAGTAGAGTAAGAATGGCAATAGTACACTAAATGTTCAACAAGTGAGAGAATGGTGTAGAAAATTCACCAAAGGAGAAACTGTCGTCTGCTATAAGCACCTCATCGATAACAATTTATTGTCTTCTCAGCTAAAGTTAAGTACATTTTCCTGAAAAGGGACCACAAATGTTAGGAAATATTACCTTTGAATATAACATTTAATTTGGAACAGTGCATAACATTATTCATGAAGAACTTCTGTAACAGGAAAGTGTGTGTATTTGTGTCATGAACACAAAGTCCTTGGATTCTCAATTTTCTTTTCACATACAAGTTGTTTCATGAATAAAGAAATGAAAAGAAAGAATCCAAGGAAGCACCTGGGGGTATAGGGGGTGGTGGATCATAGTGTCCAGGTGATGAAGCAGTGAAGGAAGCTGTTTGTGACAGACTCGTAATTTGAGAGTCAGACTTTTGTCACAAAGAAAATTTTGCAAATGTATTCCAAGATGGGATGGATAAATAAATGCCCTAAAAACCTATGTCAAAATGTAATATTAACTTTGAATAAAGTTTTATTTTTACATCTTGTGAATACAAATATATTAGCTTGGGAACCTTACTTTTTGATAACTTTTCACACTTAAGATGGGTAATTTCTATAAAAATTTTCCCATACTTTTGTCTCATCACATCCATACATTTGAATCAGTAACATGCTACATATATTTTGTTGCGAAAGTGTTGAATCATTCTATTTCTAAGTAAAGTTTTTTTTTAATCTTATAGAGCAGCAGTTCCCAAACTGTGGTATGCGTACCACCAGTGGTATGTACACTTTTTCCTAGTGATATGGTGAGAAGCCAAACAAAACAGGAAAATTCAAAGTCGGAAAGAAAGATAGGTTCTCATCAAATCATATAAATATATTTGGACCAAGTCCATCCAAAAGTAAAACAGATTTAATCAGTGGTTGGAAAGGTGGCAACATTGATTCAAGCTCAGTCTTGTAGTCTGTGTTATATCCCTGGGCACAATTAGAAATTTATCAAAGTTGTAAATATTCAGCTTTCTCTCGGAAGTACTACAAATTATAGAAATTGTTGGGGTGGTACGCCATTAAAAAAGTTTGGGAATCGTTCCTGTAGAGTATTTAGTTTCTTCTATGTTATATTAGACATTGTGGCTACAGACAAGGAAAACAGGGAAAACCTGGAAAAGTCAGGGAATTAAAAATAGGTCTAAAATATCCCATTAATTTAGCAACTAAACACTAAAATAAAAGTTAATAATACCTAAATAAAATAACATTTTAATTTTTTAAATAACTGATAAAACTTTGTTTAGTAGATACAAACTTTTTTAATATGTGATCAATAATAAATAAAACCAGTCATCATCCACCATTAAAACTGGAAAAAAGTAGTCAGGGAAAATTGAAAAATGTTGCCTGGAAAACCTGTAAAAGTCAGGGAATTTTGTAAAATATATTTTGTAGCCAGCCTGATTAGAGTATGAGTCATTGTTGATATTCGGCGTGTGATCATAACAGGCCTGAAACGTTCTCTGGATAAACTGAAAGAGAAGGAGAGGGACAAGGTTCTAACTCCAGCCGAGCTGGCTGCTGCGCAGGAGGCCGTCGCATATGGCTGCATCAAGTATGCCGACCTTGTGCACAACCACAACCACGAGTACATCTTCTCGTTCGACAAGATGCTGGACGACAAGGGGAACACTGCCGTGTACTTGCTGTACGCCTTCACCAGGATATGTTCCATTGCTCGAACAGCAAACATCTCGCCCGAGCAGATCAGTGACGCGGCCAACAACTTGCCAATGTCACTTCAACACGACAAGGAGTGGAAACTTGCCAAGGTAAAATTATTATTGACGTTCTAGGTTAACATAGCTATTCAGTAATCTACCACAGACCTGCTGGTCTACGGTGTTACTCTCGTGCTAGTCTAGACTGCCGATGACAGAAAGATTGAGGTTTGAATCCTGGTCACATTAACCAAGTTTTTTTTCCAAAGTGGTTTTCCACTCTCCTTCCATTCCTCCATGCAAATGCAGGTATACTTCCTCTGAATTCAACCTTTCTTGTCCCTAAATCATTAGTGTAATCAATACATATGTATATAACCTTATCAGGTAGAAAGACACAATGATAAAAAAAAACTACCTCAGATGAATCGCACACAAAGTATTCAAGGATCTAAATATAATTAATTAATAATCATCAGACATTGAAATGTATACAAGTCAAATTAATTCAACAAAATAAATTAAAAAATAAAAATGGCTCAAATCGTTTAAACAAAACACTCACCAGATATTGTCACTACTTATATAATTAATAACATTCTTCCTTTACCAGCTCAAGGTTCAAAGTCCTTGTTCCTTTCGTCGACCCAAACTTTCACCAGAAAATGACCTTCTTTGTACCACCTGTCATGATCTTGTATCAACCTCACATATTTAGACTATCCAGGCTCTACTGTGCACACATCACACACATATGCTGAATCACTTGTATCGACCTTATGATGGTATGTGTGCTATGAGTTGTGGTGGGGGTCGTGACTTCACAACTAGAGTGAAAAAAGTATCGTTACTTTACTAATATTAATATTTTCCTTTTGATACTAGTATTTTCTACTCGATACTTTTACTGATATTAGTAGACCTACTCTAACTTCAGTATTGGATAGGTATCGAAAGAAACATTTTGTTATCTTCACTCATGCTGGGATTAAATGTTTAGTAGAGTGTACTGTGGAGGAAGAACAAATTACACTATTTCTCATTTTCACACATTTTCTTAATGACAAGCAAGAAGCAACTCTATCATTCAATCTCTTTTAGCTCATCTTAATTCATAGTTGTTCTTTAACCAACTTTAATGGTTTAAGAAGGATAAAGTATAGATTGAAAACATATATTACTAATCATAATTAACTGTTAAATAACTTTTAATCAGCTACCTGGAAGATAGATTTTTGAAAACTGGAATGGTAAAAGCTTTTATAATATTCATCATACAATACTATCTATCATACCTTCCAAGTTACAACACAGACCCGAAAGATCTAAGAATACCATAATATGTTTAAATTGTAGCGGCGCTTAAGTTAGCACTATATACGCCAGCTACATTTACAGGGCAATCGAACAGTATAGGATAGTACTTGAAAACATAAGATTAAAATGTATGTTGACATAAGAGTTTAATGGAGCAAACAAAACAAACAATTACAAAGTAAAAAACCCACCTCGGTGGCGTAGTTGGCTAACGCGCCAGTCGTGTTGAGCTCGACCGCAGAGGACAGGGAGATCGAGGTTCGAATCTCGGTTAGGTGAACTGGAGGTGGTTTTTCCTAAATGGTTTTCCACTCTCCCTCCACGCAAATGCAGGTTCACTTCCTCTAAATTCAACCCTCCCAATTCCTAATCCATTAGCGTAATTAGTACTTAAGTGTATAACCCGAACGGGTAGTAAGACACGGTGCTAAATATTATTAATTACAAAGTATTGCAAGAAGCACAATCCATCATTTCCTATGTTGACCGGCCAAATGGGCCAAAATACCAAGTACAATTACTGGTACAGTATAGATATTTTTCTTCCAACACTTTTAAATAGTACAGTATCGATATCACATCCCTAGCGCTAGTGTCTTGGCAGCATGGCTAGGAGGTTAGCTGATCCAGTCCCAATATTTGAGCTGGAAGACAGAGTGGTAACACACAGAGTTCACAACAGGGGTTGCTATGAGGAGAGCTGAATATGTTATTGGTGTGGTGTGGTGTGAGAGAAATCCTATAAAAGAGATGACACAATATCAAATCACAATAGTTGTGTTGGTGACTATCTCTGTCCTACAAACACGGCTGAGGCCGGATCACACCGGGTGTCAGGTACACCAATGGTAAATAGTCGCTTTTGTGTCTTGGACGCACTGCAACTAGTTTCAAACTGAACCGAGCTAGACAGCATGTGTGTGTGTGTGTGTGTGCGCGCGCCACATTTATGAACTCAAACGGTCTCATTCAACAACATTTTAGATCTCAAAATTTCGAGATGTATTCCTATCATTAATATTTCCACCTCTAGTTCTTAACTTTGATCTTGTTTCAATATCTTAAATTAAATTATGTCACTTGTATTTGTATTTTATATTTAATTTTTGATTCAATCAATTTTGCTATATAATTTGTTTGCTATATCTTGGTTATAAAATGTATTGTTTAAAACTTGAGGGAAACAGAAATATAAGGTCATTAAAAAAAGTCATGCATACCATTATTGTCAAGGGTGTCCTGGAATTTAGTGACAACTTTTTCTCTGCATTTAAAAAGTTTGTCACCAAATGCCGCTATGCTCATGAGAGATATTCAAGAAATCTTGAGATTAGCATGTGTAGAAAACTAAACTCTATGTTTCTAAAGAAGAAATATTTTATCTATTTTTTGCCAAAAAATGTTTATGCTATAAAAACTGCAAAATTAATGCACTAAACTGGCGCTCACTAGCACCCCACCTTAATGTGGCTGGATAGTGGCTGGATAAACACATTTATTCTGGAAAACCTGGAAAAATCACGGAATTTTAAAATCTATTTTGGCTAGACACCCTGGTACTTGTTCTTTTTAAAAACAACTTAGTTCTCTTAAACAACTTGTTGCTGTCCTTTGTCCCACACACTAACTAATGCTATGATTTACAGGCTCTGTTGCGTTTTCCGGAAGTTCTCTTGAAGATAACTAAGGACCTGTGTCTTCATCACCTATGTGAGTTTGTGTATGATATCGCAACAAGCTTCACAGAGTTCTACGACTCCTGTTACTGTGTCGAAAAAGATTCTAGTGGTAAATATTATTTTGCAGTATTATTTGTAACATTGTACTCAATATAAAGTCTTATAAAGAGGGTGAACACAGGCTGCTTTCATATTTAACAAAAAGTGTTGTGTGTCCCATTTACCTCCAGCTGATTCCTGAAGACTAGGCTTTCCCGCCTTCTATATTATCTGATACAATTTTAAAGTTGAGGGAAGGTCCACAGGGTAGTCAAAGGTAGAAGGGCCTCCTGGAGGTATAATTTCAGTCTCTCATTTTTTATTTAATAGGAACACATACCACATTAACACAAATCTTTCTGTTTGTAGCACAATTTCAGGATAAAATTCATCTTTACAAATTTTAATATACCAATTTTTGTCCTGTGCCATAACTGCTAACATTAGTGATATCCATTAGTTGTTTACAACACTAATTATAACATTCATTTGCCATTGGCTGGTATATGTTTCTCCATTTCTAAATATACTAACAATTTCTATTTTAGTTTACATGAACCCAGCTTTGTGTGTAGTTTTGAGTGACAGGTTTTAAAGTATCAAGCCTCTCAAGAAAGGCCAAGAAAGAGATGGGAGGAACAGACAACAGAAAGTGTTCAAGTAAGAGGAGAAGAATGGAAGCAATTAAAGTGGTGGAAGGATAGAGGAAGATGAAGGCATTTTATTAAACTAACCCAGCCACAGGCCGGAAAATGGTAATACCAGTAATACAGCGAGATGCTTTTGAATCAGGCAACATGTCCAAAATTGGAATAATCAAAAATTTGCTCTGATGATTGCAACATGTCTTGAGACTCTGCAACATCCCTTCATCCAAAGAACAGATAAAAATGAAAGCAATGTTTCCAAGAATGTCATTTGAAATAATACTTTGTATAGAGAAACAGTGGAGTAACAGTTCAACAGTGTCTAGGTACTGTATCAAATTATATGTAGAATATATGTGTAAAGAGCCATCCATCGATGATAAGGCCAATTTCTCAAACATATCACCACTTTAAACCTATCTGATATAAGTATAGGCCAGAAACTCAACAAAGTCACTGATGCGTGTTAACATGTTTAATGATTCAACACCTTAAAAAGTGCATTGGCAATAAAAATGTATTTTGACTCACTGCAAATTAAAACGTTTGGTTTTAGTTAGGGCTGTCAATCTCGATTGCTCGATACCTTGATGCCCTCGATTCTTACTGGTATTGAAATAATCGAGAATCGATCTTCATATTACGATTCTTGCTACTTCCATTCTTAGCTCTCAATAAAACTGGCAAATAAACAAAACAGTAACATTCAGATTAGGTAATAATCGATTATTTCTCATAATAGCTTAGTTGCTGATTCACTTAAATGCCGGCAAATTGTAAATATACCGTATTGACCCGAATATAGTACAACCCCCTGAATATAATACAACCTCGAATATAATACGATCCTAACATTTCGAGGTGTTCTACATGAAAAATAAATGATCTAGATTATAATATGACCTGACATTATGACAGTAACAAGAGGTAGAAACTCAACAACTTTGACACACTTTTTTTTTTCCAAGTAAAAGTTAAGTTAGACTGTCAGCATACATGAATTGATTATAAACAAACAATCGATACACCACACCATGTATATCGAAAGCTATGATATTTAGATTAAATTAAAATGACTGTTCTCTTGTAATTATATTCTTTGTTGCGTTTCAATTTTTAATGTTTATTTTTGCTCTTTGAATAAGACTAATTTAATAAAAAATAGAACAAAAATCGACATAGTTAATAAAAATAGAGCAAAAAATTTATATTTAGTTTAATTTTATAGATTTAGAACTTAGTATGATATATTCAATATATCGTACCCAAAACTTCTTCACTAATGTTTGGCGAGCTAATGTGTGTTGGATCAATTATGGCGGACAACTTAAAATTTTTGTAAAGTGTGAAATGTGTTCTTATTTCTGTTATAAAATCCGCAATTTATTGTATCAATTTCGAGTTTATTTGAATTTTTGGTTTGATTTTAAGTTTTGAAGACTTTCAGTGTGTTTAGTAAATATCTATAAGCTTGTGAGATTAAAGTTTCAAGCGACCATTATAATAGTCGAGTCCAAGTTTCGCATTGAGGGGGGAGTAGGGTATCAGGCACGTTAGATTTTCTATACAATAACAATAATTATTAAATATCTAAAAATAATTGTGTATGATGGTTTTTACAAAGCTCTTCTCTTTTATTTGACAAATTAACAATTTTATTTGCGACAAATGTTATAGGCCTAAGCTAATATATTTTTACTCTTTTATTTCTTATAATTTAAAAATCAAGTGATATCTACAATTATTATGTTGTTTGTTAACTTGCTACCAGTATGGCACTAAAGTGTTATCTCCAATGTCATTTATTCAAAACAGTACACTTTCATTTGATGGTGCTATTTAGTGAATTGAATAAAATTGTGTTCTCCACAACTGTTTATTATACTTTTTTATTTTTATTATTTAGAATTGTTTGATTCAATGAGGCTTTATTTGTAGGTAATAATACATGTATACTATAATGTAATTCCTAATTATTTTATTATTTTGATTACATGATTTAATACTTGATAAAATTGATATTTTTCTTTGTTAGGATTAAAAAAAAGGTATTACTATGAAAGCATTTTAGTTTTTTGGAATGTTATAAAGTTGAATACATACTTTTTTTTATACGAGGTTGGATGCTTGGAAAATTAATGAAAAAGAAAATGTTCAAGAATCAGTATCGAGAATCGAAAAATCGAGATTGAACTTAAGAATCAGTATCAAGAATCAGGATCGAGAAAAATAGGTATCGTGACATCTCTAGTTTTAGTGGTGTGAAAAATGTGTCTTGTAAAACTACAGGATAAGATAAACTATGATACACTATGGTATTAAGTGCAATGGATAACATAACTAAACTAAACCAATGATTGTTTTTAAGAGATAAAAAACATTCCCAGAGGCAATTTTCATGGGGAAATGGTTGTTGAACCATAAATGAATAAGTAAAAAGTGTTGAAAGAACTTTCAAAATGTTTGTTAAGCCCAATTCTCTAATGGAGTATACAGTATACCAACAAAATCAAGTTTCAAACAGTATCATACCACTGGTTTGTCAATCATTCCTTGTGGTTTAAACTACTCCTCTAACCTGGCAAGATGTTAAGTTGTTTAAGACTCACATGACCAGTGGGAAGAGACCATTGGGAAGACTGTAGCGTTTAATGCTATTAAGCTACAAGAAGAAACTAAGTCCACAACTAAACAAGAACGAAACAAAACAAGTGTAGGCTTACCACCGCCCGATTATACTGTGTTGTGGCATCACGTCTCCAATCACACCTCCGCGCACAATAAACTGTGTTCTTAGACTAACTGAGTCGAGCTTGTGGCACCAGGCGTCGCTGGGAATGCCGGGAAAATGTGTGACGTATGTGCTAGAAAAAAAACTCATGTTCTGTGGAAAGTTTTTGTTCGAGGTGCTTCTCCATCATTCCCGTGCCTTCGAGTATCTCTCTCTCTCTCTCTGTCATGTGATGTTGTTTTCCTTTGTTTTTGCTTCCCCTTTCTCCCCTCTCTGAGCGAGTAAACGAGCGTATATATTGACGTGAGAGGTCAAGAACGTCACTCTTGTCTTGATTTACTCCGAGAACACATCTAGGTGTTCAGTATTAGAAAAGGTAAAAATTTCCCTTTTGGACTATGTATATCAAAATTTTATTTCGGCCTAAACTTTATTTTTAAAATATACAAATCAGTTAAAATGGAACTTAGAATTTTTATGGTTGTTTGGCAAGCGTAAAGACCGTCTTTGGAGTCGCGTTCAGTAAATTGTTGTTATGAAATGGAACGAAATGATAACCTTTTTTAAATGCAAAATTTATGGTCTGTTCGACTTGAGAACATTTATTGTCAAACTCTAATACTTTAAAGTTTTTCTTTGTTGTTGAGATAGATAGAAAACTTAGACTTGGGAACATTTATTGTCAAACTCTAATACTTTAAAGTCTTTTCTTTGTTGTTGTACGAGACGTCTATTCTTTTGAGACAGA
>CABFWB010003398.1:32661-44337 GCA_902151455.1 Timema bartmani
TTGACTCCTTCCGACAACCAGTCCCCGTATCACCCCTTTCCCCGACCCGACCAGCATACCACCTTAAACCCCTAGCCACTCCCACCCGGGCCTACCAGTTCTCCCCCACTTCCGTCCCGTACACCAGTCAGGGAGATCCGCGAATCGCGAAGGCAACCCACACCAACGTCGTTCCCGCGAAACAAGCCCCTGGGGTCATCAAGAAGCTAGCCGAACGCTTCTAGACTCCGCATCCCGACCCAGAGGGCACGTGAGTACTACGACCGCACATAATCAACCCGGGGAAGACGACAATTGTATTGTCTCCACTTCAACGTATATGAATTTGGTAAAAATAGAGCAATAAATAACGAATGCAAAAGTAGGCAAATGGAAATATTTCCTAAGCAACCCTCTCTCTATCACAAACAGGCACATGTTCCGCACCTGAGATATACTCAGTCCATGCAAATGCTACTTTTTAATTAGAATCTCTATTGTCATAACATAATCATTTTCAATGATAATAAGTAACTACAATTGCTGTAAAAAACAATAATTATCTTACCTAGTATACCTTTTAAACATAAAAACTGAATTAGTATAAATGCAAAAATATTATACTGATACAGATATATTATATATCTGATTTACCGATTTAAACACAGCACAGCCACTTGCCAATTCTCGAGACAAACTAACCTTAAAATCAAATATTATCAATAATTGTAAAAACCCGCCTCGGTGGCGTAGTTGACTAACGCGCTAGTCGTGTTGAGCCCGACTGCCGAGGACGGGGAGATCGAGGTTCGAATCTCGGTCGGGTGAACTGGGGGTGGTTTTTCCTAAATGGTTTTCCATTCTACCTCCACGCAAATGCGGGTTCACTTCCTCTAAATTCAACCTTCCAAATTCCTAATCCATTAGCGTAATTAGTACTTAAGCGTATAACCCGAACGGGTAGTAAGACGCGGTGCTAAATAATAATAATAATAATAATAATTGTAAACTCAAAGCAGAACTATCAACAGCAAAATTTGCAATTGTCTTTTGTGATAATTGCCGCCTTAGCTTTTAGGAGCGGCCGCGCTGTGTATTAAAAACAAAAATAATAGCTTCGCGCTGTCGGATCAAAAGTCTTTCAGCGAGCCCTCGCCAACGATGCACCTGCACCAGAAACCAAAATCAAAGGGTACCGAAAGCGCTTAGGCAGAGGCATGCGATAAATCATAAATCGTATACATCAATATCGGAATAACATATACCAATATAGAAAAGTGGTGCGTAAAGATTTTTAATTATTGAATGATTCAAATTGTATTTTGATTTCACTGCTTATGCCGCCCCCTTACGGTGGTGCCTGATGCGGCCGCCTCTCTGTATCATAGCACGGCACGACCCTGACTCTATGATAAGTTTTATGAGTTTTATAGCTTAAAAAAAAAAAAATTCATGTGAAATTTATTTTAGAGCTCTAGCACTGCTTATTGATGGTTCAGAACCAATAATAATTTTAGTATGAACTTAACAACCAAGCCCCAGACCAGTAATTTAACACTTAACTGAATGTATGAATGTTATAGCTAGGACTAGGATTTTTATGATTATGAATATTTTTTCTGGCAAACCTAGAATGTTGTTCAAGTGTACACAAATGTGTTTCATAAGAAACTGAGCTGATTTAAGTAACTTTGTTAGGGCATATTTTAGCATGTTTCCATGTTGTTACACGATATGGCATATTTTTAGGTTTTTCAGTAATTGTGTGGCATTCTTTGCTATTTTTGGATAACTATTTTGCGTATTTTGGAGTTTTCAATACAAATGACATTTTTGTATAATTTTTCCTGAAGCCAGAAGCAAAACGGAGAAAAAAAAGGGGAGTGCTCGTGTTTAGAACATCTGTACACACATCATATAAAATGGTGATGCCACCACGGCGGTAAAAATACTTTCAGTTTGGCATATAAACTGTAAAAAGTTAAATTGTATTTTAAGAGTTTTTTTCCTCTCGTTTAAGACATGTTTTTGGGCAATACATTTTTTGTTTGCCACATAAACTGTACAAAATATTCAGTGGTTTTAATGGTTATTTATTTTTGTTTTATAGGTAAAATTAGTAAAATTGGTTAGTAAAATAAAAAATTTATGTTAACTCAAACATTCAAAGAACTAAGTTATATTTTAAGATTATTTTTGTTTTGTTTTATGCATCTATTAACTTCATAATTAATTTTGCAAGGAAATTAAAAAAATTAATGTTAATCTTATCGGTAATTTTTTAGTTTAAAAGGGCTTTTTTTTAAGTTAAAAAAAGCATAAATGCATTTTTATAAAGCATTTTATAGCAATTTTTAGGGCATAAAAATCCTAGCTGTAGTTGTAACGCATAGGTGGGCAACATATTTTTCAATGTACCTACCCACAGATGTGGTGAATGAGAATTGAACTTTTGTCACACATTGTGAAAACTGAAAAATTGTTGCTATATCGAACATCTAAAACACACACGGTTTGAACAAGTTTATTCAAAACGTGTAACCTTTGAATACTCATTTACAGCTTTCTCAGACATAAATGATGAAGAAATAATCAGTTTGAAAATGCAGAACAATTTGATGCAAAATGTGGCAATCCTGTATTCTGACAAGTTGCAGAAACATGTCTGACTACCTGAACTCAAAGCACATGGGGAATGCAGCCAATGCTAGGCAGAAAATATCAAGTCACAATCAGCAAACTCCATCAAGATAAAGTTTATTTTACTGGGAGAGCTTGAACACTCTAATTTACTTTTATGGACAATTTGCCACTTGTGGCGATTGGCGACAGGGTTGCCCACCCCAGTTATAACGAATGGATTATAAGAAATAAAGTTAACATTTAGTTACTATTTCTATTTTATATTGTTCTATTATAGTTGATGTTCATAATTTTTTCCAAAATTTGGATTCAAGATTTGGTATTCAAAGGTAAATTGGAGATTCAAATTCTTAAATAGTAGATTTGACCCAATTCTAAAATATATGTCTATATTTCATAAATGTGGTAGGTATTGAATATAATATAAATTATAAAACAAGTTATTTCAACTAAATATTTCTATTTTATATTCATAGAATGATACAGGAGTATTCTTTCTTTTAAATTTATGCAAAGTTCAAATAAATATACTACAAAATACAAAGTCAGAACGTATACAAATAATAGAGAAAACAACAATTTAAAAATCTCACTATATCTAAAACATTATTTAATTTTGATGAATGTTTTTTTCAAATAGTGTATATGAATTAAATTTACTCGAGCACTAAGACTAAAAAAACAACTTAAATTAACAACCATAAACTAACATTAGGATATATTAAAATGTGATATAATATCGACATTATTAACCAAGCCAAAGCATCAAATTTTGTGTGTTTGGCAACTAATTAAGGTGTCATTGTTGTGATATGGTGCTAAAATTTATAACATTTACTGTCACAAATATCACATTTCTACACATATTCACATTGGAAGACTTTTAAAATAAATCTCTCCAATACTTTATTTTTATTTTAAAGTTTAAAATCGCATAAATTATACAAAGCTAGAGGCTAACATTATTTATAGTTTGGATTTAAAACAAGCAAAAAATCTGTACACACATGATTATTAAAATTACATAACATATTCTTCTTTTACTTCAAAGTGTGAAAGATTTATTTACACAGTATTTTACCAACATGTACAAACCTTTTTAAGAAATACATCTTCAATTTGGACGTATAATAGTATACAATTATGTACCTCAAAAGTGAAGAGATTTTCTTTGAAGGTTTGTACAAACACAAAACAGCTGCACAATGAAAATGTGACATTTCTGCTGGAAACCATTAGCTCTTTGAACAATGGCAACAAAATACCAAGGTAACAAAATAATACATAATACAATTTTCCTATTCACTTTACTTGTGTGTGTTTAATAAAAGTGAGTAGGCCTTTAACAATCATTCAAATTTCTAATAATTGAGTGAAATGTTTAACAATGAGGTGGCTAAATGATTTTTTAATCATGAAAATTGATAAAACTAAATTAAAAGGAAAAATGTGTGAAGAATCTAATGCTCCAAGGTGACATCTTTTTCCCCCCTCTTCTGTCATAGAAGAAATAGTCACACATTTAAACACAAATTGAGAAATAGTTCAGCATTGTTGCCTTTATCAAACAAAAAGAAAAGAGAGAATACATTTTACACAAACATTAAACTACTCCATTTTGAAAATATTACTCTGTGTTTAAATGTGTATGTGAATATTTCTACTAAAGTAGATAGAAGAGGTTAATAGTTTATATTTAATTTTCTTTATTTTTATCAATTTCCATGATTATAACCGAATGAAACATTTTATGGGTAAATATTTAGTTTAAAGTAATTTACATGAAAAATCATATTGATTCAGTTTTTATTGGCAGCTAATAGATGGCATTAGGTATCTAAATGGCACCGATGTCAGAAGAAAATGGTGAGAAACAAAAATACACATACTTTTTTTTTTTTTTGCAGTCAACATCAATAACATCTACCATATTATTCATATTATTTTATCAATAATGCAACTCTCTATGGGAAGAAAAATAGAGTTGTTGATTACATGACTTGACAGCCTTCCTAATGTCCCTACCTTATCTAACACCACTTCATACCTGAATATAAAAACAACAGCTGAAATAAACTTAATTTACTCTGAAACAGGTGAGTAATATTTTGTACTACATTGTGATTTAATTTTAATATAGCTGAGGGATGAAATATTAATTTTATTATATTGGTAATTGTATTGTATTTGGAAGGGGTATTAAAGAGTGGAAAAGGACACAGTGCACACTTTACACTGCTGCCATTGGACAAAGAGGTGATGGTTCCCTCTCGAGAAAAAATAAATAAATATATTCATTTCTTTCTTATTTACTAATAGCTTTATAGTTCTGGCCATTACAAAAACATTTAAATATACCAATGTTATTATTTTTACATGGGTTTCTAAGACCTTGACTATTTTTGTTTTGTAGTTTGATGTATTTAATTTTGTGTTTATGTCAATTTTGATGTAATAAAAAAAACCAAATAAAGACTAAAAATTCAACTCTGATCACATAGGAAGGTTATGAAAAGTTTTATCTGTTATTACTCATATTTACGTATTGATAGCAGTACATCAGTATACACTGAGGATAGTATTCTAGAGTTAAATAAGGGTCAAACATTACTAAACTACTATTAACACAAACAAGAAAAATAAAATATTGATAGTGCAGCTAAATGTGATGAGTTGACAATTCAAACAATTTTTTTAAATTTCATCAAATGAGAGTTTATGGGATTTAATTGGTTAAATCCATATGTTGAGTGGTATTAATTTAATCAAGAGTTTCTGACGAAGCTGAAGGGCAAAAATAACTTTTGAGTTGTGTTTTTTAAATTAAAATGGCAATAGAGGTAGATTTGATTGATATAAGTTTACATATTTAAAATCAATTGTGTATATTTCTTATTTAATTTGATTTCTTGCTGAATTTTACAGTCAGTTTATTTTTTCTAGGTTTAATATAAACATATCTAATTAAATTAGGTTTTATTTTTTCAAAAATAAATACTGCAATAAAATTAAGCAAATTGGTTTATCAGCTAAGTATTATTTAACTTTATGGATTTGTCTCACAAAATGTTTACAGAAAATCCAACGCAGTGGTGTAACTACGGTTAGGCAAGTGGTGCATGTGCTCTGAGCGCCAAATTTACTAGCAATATTAGCGATAATAGCAGTTTCAACTTTCTTACAGTAAAAATGTATTTATTTTTTATTTTCCATGGGTGTCATCGACTCTAGTTACGCCTCTGAACCAAAGGATATATAGGCCTTAATCCAATCTTCCATCTCTTTTAATTCCTAGTAAAATATTTATAAACTTAATAAACACAAATAGACAATATTAACTTTAAAAATATCGCCAAAAAATATACAAAAATTAAGTCATGGAAGTAGGCTTAATCTTGAATGTTACAGTACAGGAAATTTTTTCTAGATTTTCCGATCAGAGTATTTTCATTTTTACTTGATAGGAATCTGAATTAATATTATCAGTACAAGAGAAAACAACAAAGCATGCAATAGAAGCACTCATCACTTCTACCAATATATAAGTTGAAAAGTCAACCCTCTTTGAAAAATGTGATCGCTCTACTCTGAGATCCAGCCGGACTTGTACTGAGACAACGTCGAAAGGAGAAACTGTGAATAATGAATGCTCTTTCAACTTTTGCCTGAGAAATTGAAAATATATACTATCTATACTTAACAAATAGAAGTATAACCACAAATCACAATTTTTTCTTCATAGCAATGCTCGCTTGCATTCTGCTATCTAGACTAATTGCAACATCAGTAAGAAACAATTTTATGTTCTTGAACATTCATATTTTAGTCCAGATTTAGGGGCTTTCAAATTAAGAAGAGATAATTAGAGCGGTACATGACTGATCTCAACAACAGTCAACATTATTTGCTAAAGGTCTGAAGAGGATGGTTGATTCTTATCTACGTAGAAAAACTTATGTACTTTTGATTTTTGTTTAGTAAACAAAGTATAACCATATTATGGTTATTTATTTTCTACCCTGTGTCCATAATATGATAATCAATGGGATAACATATTAAAATTGTATTTGACTTTTCTTTTGAAAACAATGAATACTGTAACTTTAAAATTGTATAGCATATGCAGAAGAAGAGTATGGAGAAGAAGACAGATTGGTTTGAGTTAAAGAATGGCCTGAAAGAAGGTGGTTCATTGTAGTGATGGACAAAATATTGAAGGCAGTGGTAGAAAGAAGTAGAGGAGCAGCTGGAGGTTTGGGAAGAAGTGGTGGAGAGGTATGGATTGAGGTTTAATGTAAGGAAGAGTGAGATGGTGATCACGACAAGGAAGAAGGAGGACAGGCATACAACTGGTGTGATCATTAGAGGGAAACAAATGATGATAGTAGAAAGTTTAAAGTATCTGGGGAGTATCGTAGAGGAGCGTGGAAGGAACATGAGGAAGGAAGGCAAGCGGAGGTATTTTTCAGAAGGGTGAGAAGACTCATTTGGCACAGGGATATGCCAGATAAGTGCATGGGAGTGATCTACAATGCCTGTTACCTACCAATATGTATGATAAAGAAACATAGGTAATGAAGGAACAGGATAGAAACAAAATGCAGGTGAGGGAAATGAGATATCTGGCAAGAAGAATCTGTGTGACAAAATTTGACAGGATGAGAAATGAGAGAGTAAGAGGAATAGTAAAGAGCCAGTCCTGGACAGGATAGAGAAGGCACGACTAAGATGGTACGGCCATGTGAGAAGAAGGAGAGAGGCAAAGGATGCCCAGGAGGATGTTGGATGTGGAGGTGAAGGTAGGAGGCCGAGAGGAGGACCAAGGGACAAATGGGTGAAGGGAGTAAGGAGGCGTGTGTAGGAGAGAGGAGAGGACTGGGCCAAGGTGGAGGAAAAGAGGTGGTGAGAGGAAAGGAGGTGGTGGAGAGGCTTATGTTGCAAAGAGACCCAGCCAGTGGCTGGAAGCTGTTCATGATGATGATAGAATATTACTATGGTATCATAATTTTGGTAAGATATTTCATAATAAACAGTATGAATATTTAATTATAATGTTATTACAAACATTACCAATATATTTTTAGGGAAAACATCCTAGAAAACTGAATTTTTGCTGACCCTATTATGTCTCCTTATAGGTGAGCTTGGTTGCCATCTTGGAATATTTGTTTCAGTGCGTATCTCTAACAAGGACACTACAATAAAGGTAAAGTATGGTTTATTTCATACTAGCAATAATTTTTTCACAAAATCAATAACCTTTTGCACTGTGTTTTAGTGTAAGACTAAATTTGGGCTCTATGTTTTGTCTGAAATTTATTTTGGTCTTCTTATGTAAGAACATTTTTATTATCATAGAAGATTATATTTTGTAAAGTGTTGGTGGAGTGGCCTCATCCATAAAGCTGACCTGATGTTTACAAAGTGATGAAGGATTTAATCAAATAAAAGGTGAAGTAATAGCCACAATTTTTTTTTAAGTGCTCTCCTTATTACTGTAGATAATTACATTCTCTCTAATTTAAATAAAAAAAATGGTTTCATTAAATTAATGATTATCGAGGAGGATTAATGCAAACAAACAAAAGTACATTTGCTATTATTTTTACAAAATGTCAGTGCAAGTTCACCTTAAAGGTTTCCAAAATTTTAAGTTTGTCATTTATCATCATCATTATGTGTTCTGTCTTATGACAAGTCCATTCCTTTTTTCAATGAACTTGGACTGTCAATATGCCCTGTCCTCTGCCTCCTCCTTCAGCTCCTAACATTTTATTCTTTCTTTCAAGTCATTAAAATGAACATAATTTTGAACACATGTGCCAGGAATCATCTCTAAATTATTCTTTTCCTGGTGTTCACTAAAAATGTATTAGGTATTACATTGCTTGTACAAAACTGCTATAAACACAAAACCATTGAACTAACAAAACATGATCCAAGTATATATCAACCCTATTACCTAATCTCAAGTATGAACCTATTATTATAAAGTCCAGTCTATGCTAATTTCGGAGTGTTATATTGTAGATAGCATTAAATGAACATATTTTAAACATTGTATGAACACAATTACAGTACCTATCATAAATAATGGAAGAAAAGGATTATATTCATACAAATTTATAACAAACATATTTAATTATTCATATCCACAGTTATACTTAGAAGTAATCACAATTATAATACAATTTATAGCCTACATATTTGTGTTTACACCAGTGATTGCCAATTTAGTTATAAATAGATCTATTCTAATTAAATCTAAAACATTTTACAATTTTACCCCAAACTAACTAAAATAACATCAAAGGAACATTTACAAAATCTGGTCACATTTTGTTCATAGATACAGTATATATTATATATGTTAAATCACATTTATTATTTTCTTTGGTCTTTAAAAGTGGAGAGATAAATATTTAATTTACAACTCAAGAAAATATTCCACAACATACACCATGATTAATACATAAGACATGTACACATCATTCAAATGCATTCTTGAATATGAGGAGTACATTATAATCAAGAGAATAAATTAGGGATATTTGAAAATAAAAATTATTTACTTATGGAAGTGCTCATTTGTTGTTAGTGAATGACAACGCTTCACAATTGTTTTCCATTTTACATTGCTTAAGAATAGCAAATGTTCTAATGGCACTTATCTCTGCCTATTTACGATATGTTATAATGTAGAAATGGGTCACAATGAGGTGATCTTGGATGACTTCTTCACCACTCGGTCCTCATAGGTTCACCCATTCCTAAAATTTACTCTAAATATCTTAAATGGGAATGGATTTTCATTTATAGTTTCCCAATGAGTTTCCCAATAAGTGTTGGAGAAAAATCAAAGGTACAGTTTTAAAAGATTTTGCCAAACCTTAGGCACTATGAGCTAGTTCTTGAAAGGAAGGAAGCTCGGGCACTATGAGCTAGTTCTTGAAAGGAAGGAAGCTCAGGAACTATGAACTAGTGCTAGAGAGGAAGGAAGCTCAGGCACTATGAGCTAGTGCTAGAGAGGAAGGAAGCTCAGGCACTATGAACTAGTGCTAGAGAGGAAGGAAGCTCAGGCACTATGAACTAGTGCTAGAGAGGAAGGAAGCTCAGGCACTATGAACTAGTGCTAGAGAGGAAGGAAGCTCAGGCACTATGAACTAGTGCTAGAAAGGAAGGAAGCTCAGGAACTATGAACTAGTTAGAGAGAGGAAGGAAGCACAGGAAATATGAGCTAGTGCTAGAGAGAAAGGAAGCTCAGGCACTATGAACTAGTGCTAGAGAGGAAGGAAGCTCAGGCACTATGAACTAGTGAGAGAGAGAGGAAGGAGGAAGCTCAGGCACTATGAACTAGTGAGAGAGAGAGGAAGCTCAGGCACTATGAACTAGTGAGAGAGAGAGGAAGCTCAGGCACTATGAGCTAGTGCTAGAGTAAGAAAGAGTAAATACTATGAGCTTACACTTAATAAATAGTTTAACCTATGTAAGTTATACACTTTATCGAAATTAAATAAATAGTACTCCTTTATTTGGTGCACACCAACTAAAGATGTTTTATAGATAGGAGGTATTTTGCTTGTTTTTAAACTATCAAATACAGAATCAAACTTGTATTAGAATATACATGTACAGTTTGTGCTATCTGTTACTTTTTTTTTTGCATATTATTGTTCTGCATTTGTTAAATTAAATATTTTTTCTTTGAACATAAAATATTGATGTTCAAGACTGCTGCACACATGATACAAGATAGAATTTCTAGGGAAATAAAATCAATCTTGCACAATATTCATCAAAGTTATACAATAATGTTTCTACAATGTCTTATTATTTCCAAGACATTAGGCAATCATAAAAAAAACCACTCATATTTACAAGTTGTAATGGATGTCACTTTTAACAAATTTGAATTAATTTAAAAATTAAATTTAAATAACTAAAAAAATTAATAAACTGTTAAATTACGTTATTCCTATATGAAGCTTTACACCCAACTGGTTTTAAATCATTGTAGTAGCATGTTTTGGTCTTAACTGTTTATTGAACATATCAACCCTAGCAATAATACATTGTATTTCATCACAGGTTTGCCAAAGGGTTTAATATAATACAAAATTGAAGTGTGAGCTTGACTTTAACCCCTTCTGCCCCCACCCTCGGCCTTCTATTTTGAGGATTGTTGTGGTTAACAGTAATAATAATAATAATAATAATAATAATAATAATAATTATAATTATTATTATTATATCAATATATTTTATGTTTTTACTAATATTAACAAATATTATAACCTACAATATTGTATGCTCCATTATTTATGGCCATTCAACAGGAATTAGCATGTAAGGATTGAACCCTTGAATCCTTAAAGATATTTGAGATTCGAGGAATCGAGAAATTTTTTGATTCGAGACGCAAATCCTTAAAAAATGAAATTTTCCAATTTTTCAGGTGAAATTTGTTTTGGAGCTCTATTATTATTGGTGTTTCAGAACCAATTATAATTATGGGATGAACTAAACAACCAGGTCCCATTACCAGTAATTTAACACTTACATGAATGTATGAATTATAAGAAATAATGTATACAGTTATTATTTGTATTTTATATCATCATAATTTATTTATATTTCCTTTTAGGCTCATAGTTTTTATCCAAAATTCTGTTTTGGATTCGACCCAACTTTAATTTTGAGATAAGCCAAGAATCTTTGCACACATGTGTAGGTTTTAAAATTATTTAACTTTTAGAGAGAATTTTCCTTTTGCAAGTTAAAAATGTAATTGTATATTTAGGTTAGTTTGAGGCCTCTCACTTTGTATGAAAGCAGCTAAGCAACCTGAGGCATAAGCAGGAGGTATTTTATTGACATGTTGGCTTCAAATGAACTGCCTAGGATAGTTATGAGAAATATCTTTGCTATTAGTTGTTTATTTATTCAGTGAGTAATATATTCAGCAGAGTGTTAATCTAGGTCACAATGCTCCATCTCTTCAACATTTAGATGCTGCATTCCATGGAGGTAAGCGGAGAGGTTAACACTTGTAAT
>CABFWB010003398.1:44540-80337 GCA_902151455.1 Timema bartmani
AACAAACAAAAAGAGAACAGGGAACATAAAATTAAAAAAAAAATTTTTTAATATCTTCTTGAGGCTGAAGATTGCTGGGGAAGAGAAAATATACCTCTTTGCTTTTCTGCTTAAAGGGAGGGTAAAGGTGGTGTTTGTACACTTGAAGGGGTACCCGTGCAACACCGGTATTTTTTTTACTTGAGTGCAAGTGCTCGGACATGCAAGTTTTACACAGAAAATCGAGACACGAACAACATAAATATGGTTGTATACAACATATTTCAATAAAATAAACATTTAACAAAAAGATCTCCTTTCTTGTGGGCTATTTACCTTCAGACAGAGTAAGCACACTGTTAATGACAAATATGGGATAAATATTCAAGCTTACTTCACAAGAGAACATTGCACCAATGTTTTGAAGAAACTTTCTTAGTCAAAATTAATTGATTTATTCAACAAAGGAAACAATTAGATTATAAAAACAAACGATATATAATCCAATATAACATACAATAAATTAAGGTAGGCTATCTATTTAATGTGTTGTACCATGGCGCAGGTTATAAGCTAGCACCATACTGTAATCGTTCGAAGGACTGCAAACTTTCAAGGCAAGCAGAGTGTAGACCTTATACAGTTTACATTATAAATGTTCTTTTTATACAACATTCATATTAAAACCAACTATTAGGTCTTTGTATGTAGGCCAAAGTATGTTTTTTTTTTAACATAATGCACTTTGGGGGAATATCACCAAACTTTATAAAGAGGAGAGAGAGAGTATTTATTATCTTCATGAAGAAATGTCAGATCTGTTTCCTGATGAGCCCAGCATACCTGGCCATCTGGTGAGATAATAGTTCCCAACAAACAGCGACATTGTTCACGCTGTAGACAGAGCCAGACCAAGTCTTGCAAGAACCATTTCCTTCCTCAAACGAACCATCTCCCAATAAACATCATGAACTGAAAATAAACATTACTATTTAACCACAGTTTGTCACATAGCTAATACTGTACTATTATGTCAAATTATTTAGCAGAGCTCACAAAACACGAATAATAAGTCTCTTGGACACTTTACTTTAGATCAGGGTTCATCAACAAACACTTTGTTGAAATTGGAAGGATATTAAACTTTTATTTTGTTAGATGGAAAAATATATATAATTTATATATTTAATAAACTAATGTTTGTAAGTTTTTAGCAGAAATAATTATTATTACTTTTCATTTTCCTCACAGAAATTCATAATTAATACAAGTTTTAAATCTTGCAAATAAATGTAAGGCAATTAAAGATTTAGAATTAATTATTATTTCCACACAGGCCCTACATATATATGTACACTTATGTGTTAAAAAGGAACATTTGTATTACTTTCTTGAACTACCTTTCACTAATCTTTAGTCCAACACCTTAGCTCTGTCTTTAGGGTATCTGGCTACTAGGTTAATGGTCCTGGGTTCAATTCCCACCATGGCCAAAAACTCATTTGTATAATGCATGTTTACCCTTTCAAAGCGTGGAATTAGCATACAGTAGCTGGGTATTGTCTCAGTTCTAGATTTAAGTTAATTAATAAGTCAGAAAGTCAGTTCAGAAATTACATGTTAAATACCTCAATCAAATAATAATATTTAGGTGTGCTACCTGAACTCTTGACAAGGCCTCGTTCAATGTAGCGTAGGTAGTTGAGGAACTCACACACTGCAATTATCTAAAAAAATAAACAAAAGAAGTGTAAAAAACAAAATATTTTTCAGGTTATAATTTAATAGTCTTTCAATCAAGGTTAGGAACAGTTATATTTCCAGCAGTCCTGTATAGTACAAAACTACTTATTATTTTATTTCAAGGCAGCATAGTTGGAAAGGGTGGCTCTAGATCTATATTATCATGAAAAGGACATACTTATTCATTTAGAGATGTTCTGCTATATAACATTATAATTATTTGCAGGAAAACTTTATAAGCAATTTAGTGATAAGTTGCCAACCAATTAATTGCACTCCTTTTACTTTACATTCGTTACTGTTTCCAGCTTGTGTCCTGGGTCAATTTTTTTATTCATGAGATATATTTTCCACTACCGGCTTGCTAGGCCTGTCGTAGCTTCATGTGCCTTATAATATAACGTAAGACTAGGACAGGTACGACATCCAGTCCCCAGCCGTTAATTCATCACTGTGAAAGGGTAAAAAAACCCATATTTCATCAATGATAAATTTTCAGCCATGCCGGGAATCGAACTTGGAATTCTTAGCTCAGTAAACTAACAGGCTAACGACTGAACTGAGGTGTTGAACTAATTGCACTCCTATTGATATTAAAAGGACCATACTGTATGACAGCTTTCAATTATAAACATGTTCACTATGTTTGGCAAGTGTCTCGCTCTTTTGGCGTTTTTTTGGCACGACGTGCACAGCAGCCGAGTATGTGAATGGCTTTGGCTGCCATTTTATGTTGGTAATTCAGCCTATTGACAGCATTTGTGGGATCAGCGTTTCAGTATTTTGGCAACTTTCCAAGATTTCAAATTTTTAAATTAATTATGTTTTATGTATAGTAATTTTTACTAATTACAATGGATTCTAAGGGTTAAAGTGGTAGAAATAGGTGCTGTAAACCTTTCACTTTAAATGTAAAGCTTGAAATTACTAAATTTAGAACAAGATAGATCTTTGGATGAGTTAGGTCAGGATAGATTTGGCTCGCCAAACAATTAACACGTTATAATTGTGAATGCTAAAAAGAAAGTGTTGGCACTATTTAAGGTGGGGATTTAGGGAACGTGAGAAAAGACCAATATTTTTTCAGTTTTTATAGCAAAACACTCTTTTGGTCTATAATTTTAATATATCTTCTTTACAAACATAAAGTTTAATTTTATTCACATGATGATAATTATCAACAGTTGTTGAATATCTCTCTTTGAGCATAGCGACATTATCTAACAAACATTTTTTAAATGAAGAGAAAAACTTTTCATGAAATTCCAGGACACCATTGACAGATATTAAAGAACAGATGATTTTTGCTATAAGACATGTAATAAACACTGGTTTTTTCTAGAATTCACTACATCACCACCTTAAAAAGTACCATCGCAACCTTCAACAGAAACAGCTAACCTTAAACAACATCAACATTAAAATCTAACTCTAAACAACCCTCGACATCAACAGTAACAGCTAACTTTAAACAACCCCCGACATAACAGTCAAAGCTAACTTTGAACAGCCCTCACATCAACAGCAACAGATAGCCTTGAACGACCCTCAACATCAACAGCAACAGATAGTCTTGAACAGTCCTCAAATTCAACATCAACAGTAACAGATGACCTTGAACAACCATCAATAGTCACAAATAGCTTTGAACAACCCTCAACATCAACAGTAACAGCTAACTTTAAACAACTCTCAACAGCAACAGCTAGTGTTGAACAACTTTTAAAGTCAACAGCAACACAAAGAATCCTCGGTCCCGGCCAGGGCCACCCATAGCGGGCGAATCAGCGACTCAGGGGGGCCCAAGCCCGCGATAAAAAAATGAAACTACAAAGATACAAAATTTCTTCATACTAAAATTTGTATAATGAGAAGTTTCATCTTTTAAAACTCCACACTGGAAAAATTTGTACAAATATTTACCACAGCACGAAAACAGTTTATTTTACAAAAACAACTACATTTCTTGGAGAAGTTACGAAAATAGCAAAGCAGGACATGGCGGTAACAGTATGATCCAAAAACAAATTTTGAGTGAAGAGGCTTACCTAAACGAACTTCTTAAGCGGATAATAGATGTTACCTTATTTCTTGCAAGGCATAATTTACCTTTTAGAGAAAGCAGTGCTACGTTGGGTGACAAAGACAATGGGAATTTTCTAGGTATTATAGAACTTTTAGCAACTTATGATCCGTTTTTGAAAGTGTATACCAATATAAAACAGTGCCAGTTTGAAAAGAGAAAAACTGTTCACTATATGTCATGGAGAAGTCAAGATGAATGTTTAAAACTTTGTAGCAGTGAAGTTCTCAAAAATATTGTATGTGAACGAAAAGAAGCTGTTTATTTTTATTTTATTTGTGATTCAACACCAGACATCTCAAAAATTGAGCAAAATATAAATGTTGTGAGATATGTATTCTACTCTGAAGAAAACAATGAATGGAACATAAAAGAAAGATTTTTGGAATTTTTTGACTGTTTTAAGAAAACGGGAGGACAAATAGTAAAGGCCATTCTGCAAGAGCTTCAGAAACATGGAATAGACATTAACGATTGTCGTGGCCAGGAATTTGATAATTGTTCTAATATGACTGGTAAGTTCAAAGGTGTGCAGGCAAGAATATAAGATTAATCCGGCTGCAATGGTTTCATCTTGTGCTGTGTTCACGCAGCTAACAAAGTATCATTACGAGTCGTGACCTTTTTCAACTGTGTCAACCAGCTCTACAATTTCTTCAGCAGTAGTCCGGAAATATGGGACATACTTTTAAATGAAACTAAAAAAACTTTACATAGGGCTTCTGACACTAGATGGAGTTCTAGTTCCCAGAATTTACCTCAATAACAGCATTGGAGAATGTCAAAGGAAATGGCAATTTGACAAATGTAGGCAAAGCTGAGGCAGAAAGTCTTAAACATTATTTTTCTAAATTTGGCCATTATCTGGGCTGATTTATTGGATGAAATCAATATGAGAAATCTAATACTGCAATCTGAGGATATTACACTTGAAATGGAAAAAGAGAACATTGCAGTTTTAAGAGACGAAGACAATGATAGAAGAGATATGTGGCCGATTTATGTAGAAATTGCTGCTGAATTAGGAGTCCCTGCAGAGTTTGAAATTGTAAGAGAGAGGAAAAGATCTTTTGACGAAGAAGAAGTTGACACACTACTAGTTGGAAGTTCCAATAAAGAACACTTTAAAAGTAACATTTTCCATCCTATTATCACTGAAATTAGAGAACAGCTAGACTGTCATTTTCAGCAAGTAAATAAAATTTGCGACACCTTCAAAGCAATATTGAACCTGAGTGAAGTCACGGTCAAGACATCAAATCAAGAAACAATCCCGTTAAAAGAAACCACGGAAGAGGCAACTAGAAGATTAATATCAAAGTACCCCGATGATCTAACAGAAAATTTAATTTATGAAATGGATCATCTACAAGCAGTTTTCAAGTCAACTTTCAAAAATGTATTGGAGAAAACCAAAAGTAAAAGTTTCCCACTTAAGTTTACTAAACGAGATCTACAAATTAAAACTTCAAAGTCTATTTCCAGAAATTTGTATTGTTTTAAGATTATTTTGTACATTGCCTGTTAGTGTTGCATCTTGGGAGAAGGGACTCAGCAAACTCACATTAATTAAGAATTACCCAAGATCTACTCTAGGGCAAGGTAAGTTAAACCATCTAACCATGTTATCTGTAGAATTTGAATTAGCTTCCAAAATTTATTACTCTAACGTTATCAATGAGTTCGCAAAAACAAAAAGTCAGGAGGCATTAGTAGATAGAACTAAACTTAAGGAAAATGGTTTGATTTTAAGTATTTTAATATCACTGCCAAAATATTGTGTTGTCAATATTGCAAGTTAGGCCTATATATTTTTACAAGTAATGTTATTTTTTTCAAATCTAAGATGATAAAACTACTGTATTTTTCATAGTCTTTAACTAAAAATTGTAATTCAGGCAATACGTTCTATTAAGTAAAATTTTAAGCACTAATTACTTTTCTTTTCATATGTGGACAGTTATAAATTTAATAAAAGAAAATAGTAACTATAATTTAGATTTTATTAAAAGCCTTTAGAAACCTTCCTAAAGCGTTTCTAGTTTTTGTACGAACTTCGACCAAATGAGCTCAGTAGGCTTATTCTACTTTATATAAAGTTTGCAGATATATTTTGTTTGAGACGTAGTGTTCATAAACAAATCAAAAATATGCATATTTCATTGTGGCATTGAATAAAAATGATGACTAAGTTTTGTTGAGCGTTGTGTTTCTAATGCTTATCGTGGGGAGGGGGCGCCCCGAGTCCGATAAGTGTCGTGGGGCTCACAAAATCTATGGGTGGCCCTGGTCCCGGCACAGAGTTATCTGATTGCCAAACCCTTCCTTCACCTCTGACGAGTATTAATCACAACTTGTGAATGTGTGGCGTGCCAGGCCTCCACGTTAAACTGTAGGTCCTCCATTTCATCTCACAATCACCTTACCATTGCACATTAGCGTAAGTGCGTATAACCCGAAACGGGTAGTAAGACGCGGTGCTAATTAATAGTAACAATAATATTAATAATAAATAATGATGATGATGATAATACAAACAACTCCATTCACATCTCCATCATCAAAAGGAATAAGAATCATGAAGAGTCAGAAGATGAAAATGTGCCATCTCCTTTCTCCTTCCCACAGTAAATATATCATACTCAGTTTACATCTGTCAGCTACTTTAAGCTATGGACGGAAATATTTTAAGGTAGGCAGTGTTTGTACTGTTTATTCATTTTACTTTTGTAGTGTCTATTACACACTTTACTATAGATTATAGTGTAAATGTTTTTAGGATGTTTTATGCGTTTGAAGGTTAAAAGGCTATGTTCTGCTTTATAGCGAGGCTCTGGAACCTAACCTGCCATATGAATGGGGCCCTACTGTATAATATTAGATCAGTGTGTACACATGATCCCTTTTCAATATGGTAAATTCCTACCCTGTTTCTGCAGATCTGTGAGATGCAATGCCACTGTTCCTGGTCTCCTAGCTTCATCCTGTAGTGACATTGTCTGGGAGCTTCCAGCAAAGCACATTTTCTGCACACATATAAAAACAACTTTAACTAAGATAATTTGTTTTTGTTTTAACATATTATTTGTCATGATTTGGGTCACAATAAACTCCATGTCTCTAATAAAACTAAATTATTGAAATCATTACAATAATATTTCCAACACAACAATATTACAACAATTGCCAGATATCAAAGCTATTGTTTTTGGACAGTTTTTAAAAATGAATGTTTATATTTTAAGCTTGCCACAAGCAATCCATGTATTATAGAGGTGTATGGTACATGTATTTGCCTTTAATTGGTTACAGAGATAAGGAATTAAAAAGAAAATACAATATGAAACAAGAATGTTATTTACGACTATGCGTTCACATCAAGAATAGCATTTAGTCCTGGATAAAACAAAGGAGCAATGAAAAAAGTTAAGCTCTATCAAAAGGTCAAAAATGTATATGACTGCAAAACATTCTCTATATACTGTATAGGAAAGTTTCAATAATCTAGCTAGATTTAAAAATGAAATTAATTTGAAAAACAGACATTATGTTATTCAAACTATTAAGGGCCGATCTTATGGCTACAGGCTAAATATTGCAATCGGGAGGTTAAAGTTAGCTACCAGTTAAAGGTTATCAGCCACTTTAATATTCTACGCGTTTTATAAACTGAATTTATCTGCTGGATAACTATCTGTAGGATAAATATATTTTTACATAGAAAAAGCAATGTTGGTACTCTTTTTACTGGTGTGCGCATGCGAATAAGCTCAGACGCAACCGCTACAACCTAGTGAGTGGCGAGAACGTTCAACATTTGTTAAATAATGGCAGTTAAACGAGTGCGAGGAAACAGATGGCGTGACATGGGCACAGAAGCTAAGTTGTCTTGCAAGTGCTAATTTCGATGTCTGCCAAAATGTGGTCAATAGTTGGGTACAACGTTTACAAAATTTCATTTATTGTACTCATATTTTGATAGTTTGTTCTTATATAAATATAATTCTACAAATAGCTTGTCAGTTTGTATAAAAGTGTGAATAAAATGTTCTAACTTTATATAGTTAGAGCCCGGGCCTGTACTTACTAAACACGTGAACCAAGATTTTAACCTAAAAATAGATTCTGATAGACGAAACCTCATTAAAAACAACGTATCACTATGGCAAAAACTATTTTAACTTTCAGATAAAAGTTATCAGGTACTTGAACCTCCAGATAAAAATGTGATAGATAAATACATTTTATATGGCAGATAAATGTTATCTTGCAGTCACAAGACACACTTTTAACTTATCCGCCAGATAGAAATATTTATCTAGGAGTCATAAGACCGGCCCTAAATAGAATAAAATGAAATTAGACTACCCAGGTATAATACGAACAATAGTTTAGAACAATTAAAAACAATCTAATCACTAATAAAGTGCATATAAAAAAAGTATTTTACATCATAATTTTTTATTCATGTACCTCAAGTATGCATTTCTTGTTGGACTACATTTCAGAACAATACATTCATTGATTTTTCTTTATGACCAAGATAAAACAGGAAAAAATAAGTGTGCCCCTTTATAACCTATATTGTAGTGATTTTGAATCAATTCATCACCAATTAAAGCTTATAATTATACACTTGTTCAAATAAAGTAGGCTCTACAAACTTTCTAATACTGAGGTTAATTATTACTATACTACAATTCCTTTACACACCCTGCTTTCAACCAACTACAACTGACCAGTTAACACTTGTACAACTTGCTTTCAACCAACTACAACTGACCAGTTAACACTTGCACAACTTGCTTTCAACCAACTACAACTGACCAGTTAACACTTGCACAACTTGCTTTCAACCAACTACAACTGACCAGTTAACACTTGCACAACTTGCTTTCATCCAACTACCACTAATCAATGAACACTTGCACACCCTGATTTCAACCAACTACCACTAATCATTGAACACTTTCACACCCTGCTTTCAACCAACTACAACTGACCAGTTAACACTTGCACAACTTGCTTTCAACCAACTACAACTGACCACTTAACACTTGCACACCCTGCTTTCAACCAACTACTACTAATCATTGAACACTTGCACACCCTGCTTTCAACCAACTACAACTGACCTGTTAACACTTGCACATTCTACTTTCCAAACACCCACGACTATCTAATGCAGATGACAAAACCAGCTAAGTGTATACATACTTGGGAAATATGGTTTTGGCCTTGTCAACAGCTTCTATGAAGATGTTTCCAGCTTCGATGGCTGCCCTAACACTGTTGGATAGATCCTTGTTGCTGAAATCCAGGCACAGATCAATGTCCTCACTGTAGATCCTTGCAATGAAAGGATCAGACTTGTTCATAGAGGGGTCCTGTTTCCAGGAGACGAACTCTCGATGCACCAATGGGTCCACCTGCTCACAGAAACTCTCTACGTAAGGAAACAACCAACAATATACAACATAATAGGCATGTGCGAAGCTTCAAATTGTCAAAGTCAAAATCAAAGGTCAATTCTCTTTCGCTTCAACTTCGACACCTACGTTAACCTTTGCATCTTCGAAAATTTTCGAGGAAGAATAAAACTTTGATAAACTGTTAACAGATTTGATATATCTCAATAAATATTAGATATTTAAAGTTATAGTAATTTTAGAACTCCTATTAAACAGTTTTTTTAACAGGGACTGGCAATTAAATAACAACAACCATAACGTAAGCATGGATAAAACGCTGATAAGAATGAAAATATCTTATAGTCAGTATCACCAATATTATTTTGTAATAATACCCGGCCAAGTTGTAGCACCAGGGTATATCATATACAAACCTTGTAGTTGTTCTATAATCCTTGCTTACCACCCATGCTTAATCCTTGATAGTTATCTTTTTTGAATTATCTATGACACATTTATAAGTGCATTTTTGATATATAATTTTTTCAACTAAAATTTTATCTTTGACCCCGACTTCAACTTTTCTTTACATATTTTAATCTTCACTTTGCATTTAAAAAGTGAACTTCGCACACCCCTACAGCATAAGAGATAAATATGATTTGTTTTCTTTGTGGCTCAATGATTGGGGGCTACCTGCACATATCCATGCAGGCTATGGTGAGACCTACCTACCTTTGTGGCTCGGTGGTTGGGAGGCTACCTGCACATATCCATGCAGGCTATGGTGAGACCTACCTACCTTTGTGGCTCAATGATTGGGGGCTACCTGCACATATCCATGGAGGCTATGGTGAGACCTACCTAGCTTTGTGGATATTAGGATCAGAAAATTTGGATCTTAGATTTTAACTAAGCTATATTGTAATAAAATATTTTCTAACGTTGTCTCTTACTGCCTGTTCAGGTTACACTCATATATAATAATTGTGCTAATGAGTTATGGATGAGTAAGGTTGAAGTTAGAGGAAGTGTAGCCACATTTCTGTGGAGGGAGAGTGAGAAACACCCCTCAGTATACCCGACTGAGATTCAAACCTCGAGTTCTCTGTCATCAGTAGTAATAGTGTATTGTTTTATATCTCATTTCATTTGAAGCAACAAGGTGAACATTAAAGCCATACAAACTGATGAAAATATTAAAAACCAGTGTCTTATAAGGTGACAAAAATATTAAGATTTATTCTTATCTATATTAAAATAGATTTTCTTTAGTCACAAAAAAGTAGAAAAAACCTATAATCTATAGGTTATTAATAAAATGAAGAATTTATGTATTTGTCTGTCTGTCATAAGCATTGCGCAATATCCACCACACGCAGAGAGGGCTGGAATTTTAAAATTTGGATTTGATTTTTTTAAATCTATTTAAAACTGGGTCGGAAGAAATAAAATGAAGAAATCTTTTTCTGCCTGTTTGAAGCAAAGAAAGCGTTAACAGGATTAATCACGCAATGCATTGTGTGGTTACCCTGAACACTTCTGCCAGTTATTTAATAGGGAGTTTAAATTAAAACAAGCTTTGTGTTTGTAAAATACAGTTTTTAATGTGTAAAAAACATTTCTTGACAAAAACAACAAAAGGTAAAAGTATTAAATTATGTTTTAACTTTTTAGGATGATTGTATGTTTTTAAGACTGAAGACAAGTAGACTTGGGTCAAATCCACTAAATGATAACCCAAATCTTTATTTTACCTTTGAATCCCGATTATTTAAAAAAATTATGAACAAAAGATGAAATATAAATAGAAAAAAATAATATAAATATAAATAGTAACTAAATGTTAACATTATTTTTTATAATTCATTATAATAAAAGTCTAATACATTCAGTAAAGTGTTAAATTACTGGTCTGGGGCCTGATAACTATTATAATTGGTTCTAAGCCACCAATAAGCAGCATCAGAGTTCTAAAACAAATTTCCCTTGGAACATTTAAAAACTTTTTTTAATAATAATAATAATAATAATAATAATAATAAACTTTAATGGCGAAGTTAAGGCTACCACCTTTTTTTAAGGATTCAAATGATTCGTGGACCCATCCCTAGAGACAAGGTTTTATCTCAATATGATAAAGTGTTTAATTTATTTGTTTGTGTTTGGTGAAAAGTGATTTTTTTAGTCTAATTAAAGTTTACGATAGTATCTTTCTTCAAAATGATTAGTAGTTTTGTTTTAGTAAAGTGTTATGTTGAGTGTTTCACACTAATCCAAGACATACAACCAGTTTATAGTAAGACCACTTCAAGGTAGTTACATCACATAGCCACAGCTCCATCGAGCACATATCTCGACAACCGAGCACTTGGGATTGGTTGTCACCAAAATGTATACACCATGTAGAATGATATTAAGTTTTTCCGGGGAAAACAAATGTGGACTAATATAAATGTTAGGATCTTGGTAGCTCCTCCAGGTAAGAATGACTGCTATCATTGGGAGAGCTCGAGTCCATCAACATGGAGATTGCTACTTGTAATCCTAAGTTACAACATCGCTATCAACAGTCTACTTTAAACATGGTTTTACTAAAGACCAGACAAAATTGTGTTCTAGTGCCAATAAACCTTCACAAAGCTAGGTTTAGGTAGCGGTCCCACTCTCCAACCCCCCCAACGAGACTACTCAGACTGCAAACTACAAAGAAAATGTAGAATACAATGGTCCTATTTTTGTTCAAGCAAAATGTCTGGTTGTAAACAATCTTCAAATACAGAGACTAGTTACTTGTCTGAAAAAGTTTTATTCATTTAAAGGGGGTAAGGTGGTGAGTTTTGGGGGAGAAGAGGATCACTGGTACATCAACTATTGTGTTAGGACCACCACCCCTTTACAAAAAAGTGAGTTGTTTCTCTTGGAAGGGCTGCTATCACTGAAAACTGCAACTAGCACTCCCGAGTGCCCAAGGACTCAACTTGGCGCATGTAGCGCAGCAAAACCCCTGTAAGGCTGAGCGACTGGTATAGATAGACCTTGTCTGTGCCCTGGTGTAATATATATATAACAATGGCTACTCAGGTCACAGTATAGGGGTGGACAATCAAACTCTAAAATAAAAGTTCAGCATATTTCCTGATTTTCCAGGCAAAGTAAATAATTAATTTCTCGATTTTTTAAAAGGATTTTGATCCAGTAGTGGGACCAGTAGACTATTGGAGTCCTACACCCACCTCAAAGTATTGAAACACTGTTAATAACTACAAGATAGGTCTTTGTTAAAAAAAAAATCTAACCAACTCCTATTGGGAGAATTCACCAAGGGCCACCACAGAAGAGAGTTTTCCCTTCCCCCTCAAAAATAATTCACCGTTCAACTATGTAATTATTCTTAGTCCTGAGCTCATATTTTTTTAACTTCTCCACTTGTGAAATGCGCTCAGTCACGACTAGAGAATGTACGAGTTAAACAGTGGTTTATTTATATGTTTAAAAAAAAAAGTTATACATCCAGTAGTGTCAGAACCTTATGTGTGTAGCGGCGGGATTAGAAAAAGAAAAAAAAGTCCTCAAATCAAATATTTTGAAAATTAGACTCCTCTCAATGATATTTGGAATGGTCCTCCCAACAAAATTATCAAAATTTTGGCATCCCTAGAAGCTATCTAGAGGGGTTATTGCTAGATTTAAAAAAATTAGATGTCTCTAGATGGTACTTGGAGTGGTCCATCTCTAGCGAGCTTTTGACATTTATATGGACATAGAAATTATTTAGAGTGCTCTTCACCTTTAAATTCCCAGAATATGTTAATATTAAGGCAAATTTCCTGAGGTTTTCCCCGGTGCACCAAATGCCAAGCACTTTCCTGGGCTTTTTCCCAATGCGCATAGTTCCAGATCAGTGGCCACCATGAGTATACCAAGACACCAACATCTGGCAGATACAAATCTACATGTCATCAACTTGTTTCCTGTTCCTCACTCACCTCATAGCCATCTTTGCTGTCAGAAATAACAGGCTCTGGTAAACTGGCCCTGCATTCCTTGACAGGCGACTCGGGAGGGGAGTTCTCCCGCCCATACTTGAGGTTGAAATGGGAAGGAGAGCGTCGATGTTTCCTTGTGAATAGACTAACGCCTGAAATATTAACATGGCACACAACACTTTGTTATAGTCCTTGATCTTCATGGCAAACAAGGATATTGTGAACTAGTATTACCTTTCAATTAAATATTTAAATATAAGTTTTTTTAGCACCACATCTTACCCCCCATTTGGGTTGTATGCCTATGAACCAATTAAACTTATTGTCAAGGGTTAGGAAGGTTGCATTTAGAAGTGTACCCGTATTTGCATGGAGGAAGAGTGGAAAACCATCCCCAGTATATCCAACCGGGATCAAACCCCCGATCTCTCCATCTTGGCAGCTTAGTCTGTTGGGAGAGTAGCATCTTAGACCGTTCAGCCACCAAAGAGGGTAGTAACAGTAATGCTTGTGATGATTGTACGAAGATAAAATATTTATTAAAATTATCTTTAATATCTTTGGAACACACTAAATAACACAAAATCTTTTTTTCCATTTAATAATGATTAGTTGCGACCAAATCATTTATAGTAATTATTGTTTAAAATTGAATTCTGTCAATTGTTTTTAAAAATACACCCTTATTTATTTTAAATGAGATCGTACATTTTTATAAATGCAAATAGAAGGTATTTAAATTGTGAATTACTAATTAGAATGATTAAAGTTTTGTAAATATAGCTAACCAGATATACTAGCATCATCCTTTGCACGGTTAGGGTCTATTTGTGGATGCAAATGAGGGTTGGGTCGACTGGGGGTGGAAGTAAGGACCAATGTCTTGAGAGCAGCAACTTCTGCCACCAGAACTTCCACTTGCATCTGACTTTCTTTGAAAGATTTCTCCGCTGCCGCTTGCCGCACGTTAGCTTCTCTCACCATGTTGTGTGCCTCCTAGAATAAACAAACAATGCTTTTCCATCATTAATATTATCATTAAAACTGAAGACTGAATTCTAAGAAAGAAGGGTTGAATAATACTGACAATCATTTAAAAACTCACAACATATAAGTTTATAAACAGCCATATGCTCTTAAACAACAAAAATTATATAGGGTGGTGTTTAGAACTACAATATTTAAATAGAGTGACACTAATGAAAATAAATATCTTTGTTACAATGATTATGTGAAACTGCAAGCAAAACAAACTAAAATTTTAAATATATCAACACAAGTTAAATTCTATAATAAACATGTTAGTATTAAAAATTATTAAGATTTAAATTGTAATTCATTAATAGTTTCTGCTTACAAAAAATCATGGAGTTCTGATACTTTAAAGGGTCACATAAGTTCCAGGTTCTAAATGATTTTCTAAATTTCTAACTTGGTGCGCTGTTGCTCGTGCCGCCACCTTGAAAAAATGGCGGCTCAAACTGAGAAAAGAGAAAATTTCTTACAACCTTTGTCTAGAGCATTTTTTTGTTGGTCTAATAGTTTTGTATCTCTGGTGGTGTAAAGTGAAGAATAGTTCATGAATTTTCAAAAATGCTCGTTTATGCCGGATTTTTTTAATATATATTATCTATTAATAGTTGAATTTTGCCTCTTTAGAGCACAAATCAACTGTTAACCAACTAATTTCCACACCACCATGAGGTAGAGTTCATTTTTTTAATGTAGGCCTAAACCACCGCTTTGATCAATCTTACAACCATTGCAATCTGCTCCATTTTGTTAATCCAGGTTGACAGAAATCTATTTATCTGCTGCTTCTGTAACTATAGCTTGATTCAAAATCTTTGTTATCTTCAAACAAGAGTAAAGTCTCACCGAAGATTTTAGTTTTTTTTTCTTCTTTAGTCATTTAAAAATCTGTGGCACGTTTTCAAATGTTTTCCCATTGAGGTAACTGCAGATATTAGCGCACTTTAGGCCCGCTTTTCTACAACTATAGCCTGCATCGCATCTTGTCTTATGTTTACACGAGATAATTTGGAACAAGGCCTAAGGAGCAGGATCTTTGGTGTTTCTGAGTGAAGTTAGGTCCATTCTCTCTCCTTTGCCAGCCCTACTCCTGCGGAATTTTGTTAATGCCACTATTTGCGATGATTTCACGTGCTTTCGTGTAAAGTGGCTGCTCAAAGGTTATAGTAAAAATGCATTGATTCAAGGCCTTACATTTTTCGGCAACGAAAGAAGAGATGTACAATCATTGACATAGTGGTTGGGCGGAGCATTTATACATGGAAGACATAATAATAATACTTGTGATTTGATGTAAGTTTTGTCAACTGTTGCCTGCTCCAAAAACCATTATACCCAGGTATAGTTGGAGAGTTCGACCACTTTACTTATATCCAAAGAAAATCAGAAGCTGATGGCAATACTTTATTAGAAAGAGGATGGATTGTCTCGATATCTGATATAGTAATATTTTTCAAGACCAATCTTTTGGTTTTTGAAAAATCTTAATCGAAATGAATACATACTCGCATACAACTTTTGCTGTTCAATAAACCCTATATTGTGTCCTAAATTTTAAATGGAGCTTGATACATTATATCCGTTCACATTTTACAAAGTTGATTTTAATATCTGTGAAACCCCATCTCTACCTCGACGTATGCCGCCGCACTCAATTCTTCATTGTTATAATTTATAACGCTTTTGGCATGTACTGTGCACAAGCACTTTCTTTGAGTTTGTCAATAAGTGTGTTTTTTTATGCAAGATTCTTGAGTTTTTACAACTTTCTCTTGCACTTAAACTAATTCGCCTTCATCTAAAGTTTTTTTTCACATTCGAGTATGAAACAAGCAGTCACATTAGAAGCAGCAACACTTTGACTGCTAAGAATCGCCTTGACTATCCGAGGTGATATCCATCAACGTTTTTGAGATTTACACTGCTGTAACTCGGAAGCTATTTGATCAACATATAAAGCTCTAAAAAATATTTTTAGAAAATTTTCTCATTTATAATATTGATCGCAGGACCGACCAGAAAGGAGGTATTGGGAAATAACTAGTTTTGACCACCATTTTTCAAGATAGTAGTGCGAGCAGTGGCACCACAAGGTTGAAAACTCAGAAAATGATTTAGTACCCAGAACTATGTGACCCTTTTAAATATCAAAACTCCGTGGATTTTTGCATCCGAATCAACCTTTTCTTAGCTTAAATAATTGGGCTTAGGTTTTGATTGTGTTGTAGAAATGTTTAGTTCAAAATAAGTTTCTTAGATATTTTGTAGAAATTTCCTAAACAATCACAATAAGATTCTCAGCTCTGTTGAATAAATGTTAAAAAGCAATAAAAATAAGACTTGCAGTTGTGTTGTAGAAATGTTATAAACAATCAAAATAATACTCTCAGTTGTGTTGTAGAAATGTTACAAGCAATCAAAATAATACTCTCAGTTGTGTTGTAGAAATCTTATAAGCAATCAAAATAATACTCTCAGTTGTGTTGTAGAAATCTTATAAGCAATCAAAATAATACTCTCAGTTGTGTTGTAGAAATCTTATAAGCAATCAAAATAATACTCGCAGTTGTGTTGTAGAAATCTTATAAGCAATCAAAATAATACTCTCAGTTGTGTTGTAGAAATGTTACAAGCAATCAAACTGACCTGGAAAAGGCTGGCGGTGAGCTCTTCTAATTCTGACTCTACCTCTTCCCTGATACGACTCAGTCTGGTCACCTCCTCGTCTCGCAGCTTCAACTCCTGGTGAGCCTTCTGAAGTTCCTCCTGCAATCGACTGAACGCCTGTTCCTTCATGTCTGCTAAGGCCCGATCCCAGGTGTTCGCCACGCTTGATAAGAGCTGCGTGCCGTCAACCTGAGTAAACTTATATATATGTAAAACTATGTTTACATATGGGCTCTCAGTGGATGCCACAAAAAACTCATTATTTATTCACATTAGCAATAAAGAAACCACTCTTTATATCACAAATCTACACAGGAAGACATTCAAGAATACATATTTAAGAACACAGCTCTAATCTTATCATCCTGCACCCCTGATTTACCTGGATATCACAAACCTGCGTTATCTATATTCAGGTCAGGACTCTTCTTAATAGGCCCAAACCTGTTTGTATAGGTTATTCTCATTATTTTTATGACGAGAATGTTAAAATCAGTGGAAGCTTTTAAACAAAAATAAAGTCTTCCTTCACCCAAAAATGTAAACTTTTTTTTTCTAGCACTGCGTCTTACCACCTGATAGGGTTATACACCTATATACTAATTACTTTAATGTGTTATGGATGAGAAAGGTTGAATTAAGAGGAAATGTATCTGCATTTGCATGGTGGGAGAGTAGTTAAAAATTTAGGGAAAGCCACCCTCAGTGTACTTGACCATGATCGAACCCTGATTTCCTCGTCATCGGCAGCCAGTCTATTGCGAGAGTAGCGCCTTAGATGTAAACGTTTATTACATCAATGCAAAGTACTCTAGACGTTTGTGTGGAGGCTGGACCCAATTTATATAAAGAAACTACTCAAGAGACAAGACTGTTCAAAATAAAACTTTTCTTACAAGCGAGGCCTAGCCTCGGTTAGTTTGGCAAGATACTGCGACAGAGTTTACCAATAAAACTAATTCGACAAACTACAATTTCACTCTCAAAATGTTATGGTAATCTATTATTATAATATTATTTTTAGCAAGTCTTACAACTTGTTTGAACTATACCCACATTTGTGTGGAAGGAGAGTGGAAAAACATTTGGGATAAAAAACCCTCAGTATACTCAACCTGGATTCGAACCCTGATAGCCCAGTCATCAGCAGTCCATTCTATTACAAGAGTAACACCTTAGACTATGCAGCCACCGAAGTGGGTGTTATTGTAATCACCTATTTCTAAATTCACCTATTTCTAAATTCACCTATTTCTAAATTCACCTATTTCTAAATTCACCTCACCTCAAGTTTCCTCTTCTCTTCCTACTCAATTTTTAAAATATGCCCACACTCCTTCTACACACCGTGGGGGTTGATGTTTAGAAAATTATTTTCCTCCTAAATACAAGTTTATATTTCTATTTCCAACCATAAAATATTGTTTGGGTGAAAAAGTATTAAAATACTAACAATTATTGTTTCTCAACAACTTATGGCTACTCTTTTTGTGCTATATCAATAACTACTATTATTATCAGCAATTATTATTCATTTACAAGGTTTTACCATTTACATCGCTTATTAAATTGTAATATTTTTAAAGGAGATGGAAAAATGCCTTTAAAAATGATCTTATCATGGCGATTAATATTTATAGAAACTTAAAATTTTACTTATAATTAGACATTATCATTTTAAATAATATAATTTATTTATTCATTGATAAAAAATATATCAAATATATTTAATTTTCGTTTTGGGTTAAAAAAATTCCATTAAATACAGGGAGTCAAACCTGAACCAGGACAAGAACCGTAAACAGAAATTAAGCTATTTTCAAGGAACAGGAACCCTTAAATAAATCACTTAAGATCTGGAGTTGGAATCAACATATATTTTCAGGTTCATGGAGGTTCGGTTATTAAGATTTTACATTTTTTAAATTATTTTTTATAGTTGAAGTTTATGCACTTCTTTCTTTAACTTTATTTTATTTTGAAAGATTATATTTTTCCTTTTTTCAGATATATGTGAAGTTAGGGTGCATTTATTTTCTAAGGTGATTATAATTGGATCAACGAACACTTAGCGGTAAGCAGTAAGCATTTTACTCTATGGCATAAGAGGTTTGGAAGCTGAGTGATAGCAAACATGTCTAAGAGGTGGAAATGATGATAAATGAGTAATGCAGCTGTACAAACAGTCTATATGCTAAATATATGCTTGTTGGCTGGCAAGTTTACAGGAAAGAGTGTTGCATATTGTAAATAATTTCATTTTATGTCTTCAAGTATCAAGTTAGTAATCCAGAGAATATGTTGAGTGTTTGGATTGCAGGAGTGATTTTTTGTTTGTTTGAATAATTTGTTAGATGGAGTGAAATTAATTCTATCCAATGAGGAATTTCTTTAAATATGACAGGGACTTTGACATCAAGGTTCACATTAGAAAGGTTACTAAGGTAAATTATATACAAATTTATATTAGGAGATTTGAAAATGAGATGAAATTATTTTGAAATACTATACCTATTTTTTATTATCTTTTGAGATGTGATGGACAAAAAAAAACTCCTTTTCAAATGACAAATGATGCATGAATTGTGCGATTATTTATCTTATGAATTATTTTTTTTAAATAACTTTTATTTTATTGTATATTATTTTTTAATACACATATCTCTATTTACACTACTTACTAATTTTAATATAGTAGTATATAACTATTAAATATATATTCAAAAGAACCAGAACCTAATTAAGAAACAAAAGTAACAACTTTTATTTTTTTTATAACCAGAACATTAAAATGTTTGTTTGGAGAACCAGACAAGAACCAGAGCCGATAAGTATTTTGGTTCGACTACCTGATAAATATTTTACCAAGCATATTTGACATGTAATTTTTGAGCTAAAAAGCTCACTCTAAAAAGCTCACTACTTACAGGCGAAATTGATTTTAAAGCCAATACAACACCAAACTGTAAATTTATCAATGTGAAAGAGTAAGCCTCATTGTCACTCATAAAATATTTTTTGGATCATGAAAGGAATCAAACTCTGACCCGTCAGTAGACAATCTTGCTACAGACTGAGCTAAGGATATTAATTAAGTTATAGTTTATAAATAAATGTATTTATCCTAAGTTTTCTTATTGATGAGTGTTAGCTTATGTACAAGAAATTAAGCTGTATACAGAATAGGTTTTAGTATCTTACGAAACGCACTAAGCAGTTTTTTACTTATTTGGCATGTTTTTATTAACTAAACAGATGTGTTGCCATACAAATTATGATACACTTTGAAGTTAAAGTTGTAGACATAAAGTTGACAAAGAGACCAAACTCAATACGAACCAAATGTTATTGAAATGGTTGACATAAAATGTATGATTGTCATCTAATGTTTGCATTTAAAGTAGCCGATGCTCAATATTAAACATAGTTGAACAAGCTGACTGAAAAGTACCAGCTACCAATCAGATGGGGGAACCAAGGTGTCTGAAACCATTCGACCCTGTCAAAATTCAAACTAATATATTATATTCCATTTAGATTAAAATGCATTAAATAAACAAATAAGAGATATGATAAGCCTCTCCATATTTTAATATTTATCCGGACTATATTGATTTATCAGTGTTAGTTTTTATGAAAACTCCCCATCGTGAGGCGCCCAAAATGATTTATAGGGGAACTTGTCACTTTCCATGCCCCGGGTAGCTTAGTTCCTGACCAAAAGTGGATTTTTTACCAATACAGTGCTAATGATATCAGTAACTTATTTGTCAACAAATAAAATTAAATAATAATATCTGATGAAAGGAACCAAATATCTATTTTAGATGTCCTTGTAAAATGAACAGTAACAAATTTAAAATCAATCCTACCTCTGATATATCTCCATTGGTTAGATCGTGTCCTCCATTTTGAGAATACACAAGGTCCGTGCCCTCCTCCTCATGTGTATCACCATTCACAGTGTTTGAAGCACTTCCTTTCACTTGCCGAACACAACCGTTCAAGGAAAGACAATCTTCCTCAGATCTTACTTTAGAACCGACCGTGCTCTTCTCGTTCGAGGTCAGGCTCTCCGGTCTCTGAATATCGTCCGACCCGCTCTTTCTACGGTCACCGTTCGGGAGTTTCGGGTCCCCAATAACACGGATACCGTTGAATGCGCCGTCATCTGTCAACCGAGTGCCTATATGGTTGATTCTCACAGTCTCATAAGTGGAGACGCTTCCGTTTATCGCGGGATACTCGTCCGTCTTCACGTGAGTCCCTACCAGAGTTGCAATCAGACTCTTCTTCTGGTCAGATGATATCTTCAGCGAGGGAGTTACCGAACCGTTAGTCATATTGAAGTCCTCGGAGCTGGGGATGAACTTGGCACGGGTGGAACCAAGGATGGGGTCGTCGTCCTCGTCGGTGGAGGACTGGTGCTCGTTCAAGAAGCCATTCTTCCTCAGGGGAAGGTCTGCCGAGGGCGGGGGCACGTCTATCGCCTTCATAGCTCAGGCTGGCGACATGCTGGGTGCTGCAACACAGAACACAATACTCAGTGGACAGTGACTGGTTGGTGGGTGCTGCAACACACAACATAATACTCAGTGGACAGTGACTGGTTGGTGGGTGCTGCAACACAAGAACACAATACTCAGTGGACAGTGACTAGTTGGTGGGTGCTGCAACACAGAACATAATACTCAGTGGACAGTGACTAGTGGGTGGGTGCTGCAACACAGAACATAATACTCAGTGGACAGTGACTGGTTGGTGGGTGCTGCAATGCACAACACTATACTCAGTGGACAGTGACTGGTTGGTGGGTGCTGCAACACAGAACACTATACTCAGTGGACAGTGAATAGTTGGTGGGTGCTGCAACACAGAACACAATACTCAGTGGACAGTGACTGGTTGGTGGGTGCTGCAATACACAACACTATAAGTGGACAGTGACTAGTTGGTGGGTGCTGCAACACAGAACATAATACTCAGTGGACAGTGACTGGTTGGTGGGTGCTGCAACATACAACACTATACACTCTGGACAGTGACCCAGACGAGGTACCATAATTGGAAACAAATGATTCGTGGCAATAAGTCTTATGTTTCCAATGGCAGAAAGACGATTGGATTGTCAAACAGCGGTCATAGAATTAAACTTTCTATTTTAGTATCTGAAGAAAACCCGCTATCGATCACACAATTTGTTTTGTGTGTGTTGAAATGATTTAATACCATTTTATTGCAATCTCTTTATTATATATATTACAAATCTGTTATAGCCTATATAATATTTGACTACCTGATTTTAACAAGATTTTTTACTAAACATTTAATCCACCTAGTTTTTTGTCTCTGAATAGCTCAAGCCAACCAGCATTCAATGTCGGCTTTATACACAGAAACCAAAAAATGAGTACCTCCTTCCGTTGTGCTTCCAACACACAACTAACTGGTCAGGCGGCAGCCAAGGCAACTAATTGGCTACCTTGAGGAATAAAGTGGTAAAGTGGTAGGCCTAGAGTAATAAGACCCTCTCATATCCGAGCTACCCAGTCTGCCCGGTAACTATACTCGACTCAAGACTAGTTTTGTATAATGTAGTTAGTCATTAAGTGTGCGTTTACGAGTACAATATTATAAAACAAATGATATCTTAGGCTCTCGATTCATGCTATACTTCGATTTTCACTTCTGTGGTTTTACATGACAGCGAGCAGATGGTATCAGTAATTCCAACATTTTTTCAATTTTCCCTGACTACTTTTTTCCAGTTTTAATGGTGGATGATGACTTGTTTTATTTATTATGGATCACATATTAAAAAAGTTTGTATCTACTAAACATAAACAGTTTTATCAGTTATTTTAAAAATTAAAATGTTATTTTATTAAGTATTATTAACTTTTGTTTTAGTGTTTAGTTTCGAAATTAATGGGATTTTTTAGACATATTCTTTAATTCCCTGACTTTTACTTATTTTTAGTTAAATTCCCTGACTTTTCCAGGTTTTGCCTGTTTTCCCTGTCTGTAGCCACCATGTAATACCATTGCAAAGCGTCTTACAACTTCCTCAGGCTCCACAGAAATCTCACGATGCACGTTCAGAAGTGCAAGTCTCGTCAAACGATCATTTCCTCTGTTGTTTCTTACGTAAGACTTTAATCGCCTAAGTTTAGAGAAAGTACACTCAGGGGTTGATGTCGATACTTGAAGTGTAGCTAAAATTGTAAGAAGTTTCCGAATATTGGGGGCGAAAAAAAGTCCAAGCTACACTGTAAGAGAGCTCCAATATCAGTCGTCATTATATCTTTTTCATTCACCCTCACCCACTTTGCTTTCCAGGTCAATTGAGCATGTACTTTTGTCACGAAGCATAGCACAAAATAAAGGAGTTAACAATCTCATTTAACTCTAATTCCTCTAAGTCGGTACCTACTATTCGATTAGGAATTAATTTTCTTGTAGGGAGCAGATAAGGCGTCTGTGTGTTGAAAATCCGTCCCTGAGATGCTGTGTGATATGGTCCAAGAAAGGAGTAAATACAATCCTAAGATATTCTTCTCATTGTGGACGCGGCCATTTTGTCGCGATGGCGCTGCTTATCAAAAGTTAAGGCGCTCTCTGAGCAGTTTTTTTAATTGAGTGCCCCCTCTAACTCTTGTAGTGCATGCACAATTAGAATATACACATGGCAATCAGTGTTGCATGTTTGTAATCAGGTATGTGTTTCTTTATTTGGTTCTCAGAGCGCCGGGGTGAGGATCTGAAATATACACCAACTGATGTGACTGTTCCTATATAGTTTCTGACCGGCGTAACATTGCAGGCATTAGCTAAAGCCAAATTCAACGAATGAGCACTGCAATGGACATAAAGGGCACGGGGTTTTATGTCTCGTATAATATCCTGACTAAAGGGGAAATTAGTTTTATAAATACATTTTGTTAGTGGCTATCGAGTGACTCATTAATAACTGGCCGCACTTAATATAGCGAAACACTAACTTTTAAGCTGATTAATATTAACAATTAACAAACCTGCCTATTTATTGAAAATAGCTTAGTGTAAATAAGTATTAGACGACAGATTTAATATTAATTTAAATGATTGTAGTTAATGCAAAATGAAATGGCTATAGATAGATGTGCATGCTGACTTCTTTAAACACAAACATCTTCTGGAAATGGGGGGGTGGGAGGGGTTAACCCCCTAAAAAACCCCATTCCCTACGCCCATGATCTGTCCCGTTAGATACGTCGGTCATGACCAAAAGGGTTAGTGGAGCCCCAGTTGGAGAGTATCTCTCGGATCATTAATTGGACAATTGAAGCGATCAAGCGAGAGTAGGAGCAAGTACACACCAAACAGACAAAGAGAACAACCGCTCCTCGTGGGACAAAACACTGCTCAGAGAGACACACGTGTTCAACTTTACGGTCATAGAAACGTCTATTATAATGTGATGTATGAGGAGTGCGTGTGATTTACGAAGAAGATCCACACCGGCAGAAATAATGAACCTCATCATGGCACGGCAATACAGCCCTTGAGGGGGTACACAAACACATATAAAACCACAATGTTTAAGTTTGTTACTCTTACTACAGTTGTGATTGTATATGTAATCAACCAACTATTAGTTACCCTAATTAATATTTTAATATACACCTTGTAAAACTTCCGATTGTAAAATTATCTTTGTCAACATTTCAAACACTGTACTTATTTTCTCATACATTCATATGGTATTGGAAAACTAAGGACGTTCCTTGGAATGAGCCTAGAAGATGGGGTTCTAGAAAATGAGGCAAACAATTTTGATATTGGTGACCTTGCGGTCTAGGGGTAAGGTGTCGGACTTCTGTGCTGGTAGTCCGGGGTTCAATCCTCGGTCCCGGCACAGATGTATCTGATTGCCAAACCCTTCCTTCATCTCTGACAAGACGTGTATTAATCACAACTTGTGAATGTGTGGAATGCCAGGCCTCCACCGTGGTTCGGATTCCACGTTAAACTGTAGGTCCTCCATTTCATCTCACAATCACCCTTCCATTACACATTAGCGTAAGTGCGTATAACCCGAACGGGTAGCAAGACGTGGTGTTAATAATAATAATAATAATAATAATAAATATTGTTTATGTGGTTTAAGAAGTTAGTTTCGCAATATGTGTCGAAATTAATAAACATAATATATTGATTTAGACACACACATTATATTTAAGTCACTAGGCCTAATGTCAACAAAATATCCCTGTCAAATTTCGTGTGTATTTTTGTCAATGCATTTGAAAGCAATAGCGGAACAAACATAAAGACAAACGATATACCAAACGGTCGAGTTGATACAAGACTTTCACTCCACTCGATTAATTAAACCACGAACACAACGCAAGTAACTAAGTTAATGATTATTAATGTTTGTTGGTCTCGGTACCAACGTAAAGAATGGATATAATATAGAGAAATACAACACAATGTGGAATGTAAACACTTGGCAGCGGCGGCATAAAACGCGTGCTTGATGCCAAATCTATTTCTGATTTATTTTGGCTAACCAAATAATTATTTTAGTCCGACCCAGTCAAAAGTGAAAACACAAGATAAAGCAAAATCTTGACACAGTAATATTGCAGTTTCCAATTAAATTAATTACTTTATGAAATTAGGAACTAGGAAGTTCATTGACGTAATTATAAAAGTACGCCACTTATCCCTATCCTGAGCTAGTTCTATCCACCTCACTACACCTTATCTTGAGCTAGCTCTATTTAATCCACCTCACTACACCTATCTCTATCTTGAGCTAGTTCCCTCCATTACACCACACCTTATCTCTATCTTGAGCTAGTTCTAACCAGTCCACCTCATCACACCTTATCTCTTTCAGGTCCAGTATAATGTTATCCTCACATCAATTATAAGGACGTATTAAGGTGTAGACTCCACACACTCTACCTTCATATATTTGCCTCGTCACTCGATCCACACTCATCCTCTTGACATCTTCAAACCAACTTAAGAAGCTTCTATCATATTGACCTGTTGGATTCCCTTTCAAACCGCACTCCTTCAGAACCAGTTCATTACTGACTGTTTATACGAGTTTTTCCCAAGTTTTTCTTAGATATCTCATTCCAACCTCATTCACCGTGATCTTGTGTTTCTACTGACAAACCCACGCTTCACATCCATAAAACAATGATGGCGTCAACACAATTTTATATACCTATCATATTATATATAGACTATTATCATGTTTGTTGTAATGTTGCTTAGAAATAAAACTATATTTTATGAATCTACGAACGGGGTTTACTTATTACATAATTTTCAGTAGTCAATCAAATATTTAATATTGTAGGAGACTTCAACTAGGTTTGTCATTAATAGGTATACCTTTCTTATAACGTCATGGTTTTATACTTATTTAACTCCTGTAACTCACAATATTAGGGCAATAACTGAACGACATTTTGAGTAAACCAATTAGTGATTGGAGATCAAAATGGTGACAAAGAATTATACAACATTTAGCAAAATTCTCAAACCATAAAAGAAGTTGCCACTAAATAAAAACAAATTGCTTTTTTTTTTTTTACCAAACTTCAGCCATTAAAAGATCTAAAAGTTTATTAAACTANTATACCTAAATGTTGACTGTCAGAAGTCAGCTGTGAACTGTCAGTCAGCACCAAAGAAGCCATGGGGCTACTGTAGCTCAATTTTTGGGGGCTATATTATGTACAATTTCTTAACGATACTTCAAAAGTTACTGTTAAGTAATGCAACCAAAACTTCAGATGTTTATTTTCACACCGCCTTATAAAGACTTTGAAGCATCATTAGGAAATGATGTACGATTTCCACAGACATTGAGCTAGTAGAGAAAATTCTAGCACATTTCTTTGCGACAAACAATGAAAACATTTTCTATAATACTATTGTTATTTTATAGGTATTAATAACATCTATCAAAAGTGACAGCTGCAGATAGCATGACTTAATGTATGAATATATTAAAATTGTTTTAGTAACTAGCTTCTAGGCCTACTGTTCTTTCTACCAAAATCATACTATAACTAGCTTCTTTCTTTTTAGCGCTTTTAATGGTGGAAGTTTGATCAACCTTTTTTAAAATTAATGATTTCTAGTTCTGGCAAAGCTTGTTATTTTTTGTTATCTTTGTTATGTTGTAATTGTTTTTAATTTGTTTCTGGCTTCAATTTTTTTTGTGGTACAGGAAGGAATAAAATCATCCTCTCTTGTGGCCCCCACACTGTCTGATGTAATAAACGGCAGTTTTGAGATCTGCGAGGACAAAAATAGATCCAATGACACAGACAAGAACAAAATATTTCTGGTGCTAAGAGTCTTACTGCCCATTTGGGTTATCTGCATATTCACGCTCATAGGCTAGGGACGAGGAAGGCAGAATCTAGAGTAAATGTACCCACATTTGCGCGGAGAGTTGGAATCGTGCAAGAAAAAAAAAATCACCCTCCGTACACCTGGCATAGATTCGGACCACGACTTCCCTTTCACCTTCAAACCAGACTAAATGAGTCTGACATTTAGACCACGTAACCACCGATGCGGGTTGGGTAAAATCGGTTGAGATAATTTATTTTTAATTTTCAACAATTTTCAACAAGAACAAAGTAATCAAAGTTTAAACCTTTAAAAAAAACCGCGTCTTACTATCCATTCGGGTTATAAGCTTATGTACTAATTACTTTAACGTGTTAGATTGAGAAGGGTTGAATTTAGAGGAGGGGTACCCGAATTTACGTGTATAGAGCTTGGAAAACATTTATGAAAAACCACCCTCAGTGCATCCGACCGGGGTCTATTACGAGGGTAGTGCCTCAGACCATGCGGCCACCGAAGCGGGTTACAACCTCTTAATTGAGTGCAAGATCTTTAATTATTTGAGTTAACATTATATTAAGTAGGCTACAGTATTTTTAGGTGAGTTTGGGAAACTTTTGCTTGTAACTAAAATCAAATTCAACTGTTTTTATAGTATTATATGCAGACATGTCCAAAAATGCTAGTTATTTCAACTTCCAGGTAACCCAACCCCAAAATTGTGTATGTACCTACCAAAAAAAAATGTCTGAGCCTAACTCGATGGTGTCCTTACTGTTGCTTATTTGGGTTGCTGCTTTGGTTTGAACTCGTGAATTTAATGATACAAATAAACAGCTGGTCGTAATATATATATCCCAGATTAAAGAGTAAAAAAGGCAAAAAAATATGTTTCATAAAAATGTTTTGATTAGTATACCCTGCCTTCATGCCCTTGTTCTCAGGGGATGGGCCTGTGACGTCACCGTGGTTGCCTTGGCAACCGTTCCGGGCACGGCAGACTCTCTCAGGATCGATCTCGGGGCCTCGCGTCTCTCCTTGCCACGGACTCTGCTATCACCAACACTTTCTAAACACAGGACTAGCACGTGACCTAAACCGTTTAGGTTCGACAACCCAAAGATATTTATATATAGTTGCAACTTGCGCCCCCAAAGTTGTTGTTGGTGGACAGTGCGAGAATTCTAAAATATACATATTATTATTATTATATTATTATTATTATTATTATTATTATTATTATTATTATTATTATTATTATTATTATTAGCATCGCGTCTTACTACCACGTTCGTGTTATACACACTTACGCTAATGTGTAATAGGAGGGTGATTGTGAGGTGAAATGGAGGACCTTCAGTTTAACGTGGAATCCGAACCACGGTAAAGGCCTGGCATTCCTCACATTCACAAGTTGTGATTAATACACGTTTTGTCAGAGGTGAAGGAAGGGTTTGACAATCAGATAAATCTGTGCCGGGACCGAGGATTGAACCCCTGACCCCCAGCACAGAAGTCTGACACCTTACCACTAGACCGCCAGGTCACCTACATCTTAGTAGAGGAGCATATTATGTAGTGCTGTGGCGAAATTAGTGATGGAAAGGTGGGAGGGTGATCTTTTCATCAGAAACTATCTGTAGATTAATAATTTTCAAAGTGTCACTCTTTGGTGTGTGGCGTGTAGCATTCATGACTCCATCAAGATGGCCTCCAATGAGATTCAAAAAATCTACAACTTTTTTAATGACTCATATTCAAGGTAGTTAAAATGTTCACAGAAAAAGTTATTAAAGTATTCACTTTAAAGTAAACATTATTTGAGATATTAACATAAATATGGTTTAGAAACTCAATAATTGTACTTTTTTTATATTTGATGAGAAAATATAATCATTTGATATTAATTTTTCTATAATACATAATTTTTATTTGTTATTTTGTGTCAGGTAAAATATGGAAGGTTTAATTAAATTATATCAGCCACAATCGTTTAAACGAAAGCGTGTGAGTGCAATAGACTTTGAGTTGCGCGTATTGTGTCAACAATTGAAGGAGGTTTTAGTCAGGGCTAGAAAAAACCAGTTAAAAAACTGGTTTTATTGGATTTTTTCAGGAAACTTTTAAACTTTGATTTCTACATGTGTTTCAACTAACGTTATAATTTTTCGGTCAAACCTGATATATTTGTGCAACGTATTAGGTGTAAATTATAAAATAAATTTGTAAAAGCTATTAATAATGCGACTAGTAGACCTATGCTGCAAATAGGATATGTTACGCCAACTGCAATAAATTATACTTCTTTCATTTAATTTTATATATAAAAAACAAGGTTTTACATATTTAGTACGAATATTATTAAATGTTATAGCCTAACATATTTATAAAAGACAATCTTATTTTTAATTTCAGATTACAATAAAAAATTAGATAGGGCAAACAACATTTTTTTCGTATTTTTTAAAGAAATGGGTTTCATTTATTATTATTATTTTCAAAAACTGTAGCTTTGATTGATATGGTCAAATTCTGAATTACCTAAGTGGATTAAATTAATGTGTGATAGAAACTTCGTGTATGTTCTTGCAAGAAGCTCACCGTATACTCTAAACTAATATTAAAAAGCAGTTTTTAAACTAGCTAGTTAGTACCTATATTGTTTCATTGTACCAAGTGCTTCTTGTTATCTTTCAAATAAATGCTGTAAAAACATACTCATAATTGATTATTACGTACATCAAGTGGAAGCGCGAAAATGACGAGCCTACAAAACGTTCGATCTTGATCTCGAGCTTAAATGACGAGCTCGGCTCGAAGCTCGAAATCCAAGTACTCACAGAGCCCTAGTAATTACTTGGAGGTACACAAAATGAACAACAACAATGGAACACTAACTTTCAGTATCATCACATGTGACACCCAAAGCAAAATAGATGGAAAACTGTGTATAGTGTTGGATCAATCAGCTTCATGGCTGGAGAGGGGAATCCCCTACATGTATACTGTTTAACCAATCAGTTCCAGCTGTCTAGCTTAAAGGGGGAATCCCCTGCCAAAATATTGTGACCTTCAACTATGGTTAAAGAGGGGAATCCCCTTCTTATGTATCTAAATGAATCACTTCCTGTTCATTTACTTTTGAGTTTTTCACACACCCTGGCTGCTTATGTGAGTCTGTAATGTTACATTAAACTGTAAACTTAGGCAAGTTTGAAAAAACCATCATAGAAACCCAAATGGGCTTAATCAAGTGGGCGCACCCGAAAAAATACGGGTGGGTTTTTTCGGGTTGGGCCCACTATGGCAAACCCTGTATTTAGTTAGAAACTCGGAAGTACTAAACAATAAAACTTTTAGACGAAGTAATAGTTCGAATCAAGTGCAAATAAAGTGATTATATTATGTACCTTGAAGAACACTTTCAAAATATCAAAGCTGAAGAAAAAAAGCGCGTTAAATGCCCAATGGCATTTGTCTTGTTACAAGAAATGCACCCACAAAGGTAATATTGATAGATTTCAAGCCAGATACAAAATACAACAAGCAGAAAATGAAGCAGCTTCCTCAAGTTCAGAACGCAATTAGGATCTCCTGTGTACAAGATCCCAAAATACGGGCAAGAAGCTAAAAAAAAAATGCCAGCTTCTTTTGTGATAGACCTAAAACTAGACGCCATCAATTATGTACAGTTTTGACTGAAGAGGCCGGTAAGAAGATCTATGATGCTGTCCTGCGAAGTGAAAATAGCAAATGGAAGTTGAAATTGAGTGGATACATTAATCCAAAAATGAGTGTGCGTACGATCTAGCATACCACAAGGAATGCTATACAAAAAACGTCATCAATATATTTTGAAGTACTGTTAAAATATAAACAACACCTAAATGTAGCAGAATGTGTTAGTCAAGTAGAATTCATAGCTTGTTTACTAGCAGCGTTTTTGGAAGGTAAAGTTGTCACTATGGCAGATGCTGAGAGACACTCCTGAGAGATGTGTCACTCGAATGGTGTTAAAAAACAAGGCATGTTGTCAAGAAAATATCTTAAAACACTTATTAAGCTTGAACTTTTTTACATGGATGTTGTATTTACCGATCATATATCAAAAAATCAATCGCAACGTATTTCTTTGAGGTCTGTTGACGATGTTTTGCCAATTCTAGCATGAATACAAATATGAAGGTTTTGTATCAGGCAGCTATATTATTACGTACATCCATAGTGGAAGAGGAGAAATGTGAATTTAAAGGTTCTATTACGAAGAACCAGGTCACAAACGCAATACCCAAATAAGTTATATCCTTTTTAAAATGGTGTATGGGTGGGAAAAAATATTTAGATAGTTTGCAGGTTGGAAACAAACATTTGAACCAAAAGGCTGCTGTATTATCTCAAACTTTCATGTATGAATGTCTAAATGAAAGGCAGGCCTCGTATGGGTGCACAGAATTAGTTAAGCGCATACACAGACGGGATCTTTCTCTTCAAGTTTATGTTGGCGTAACGGTACATTATAAAACTAGCAGCAAATTCTTGGACCAGCATTCAGTACAGCGGTGGAGGACACCATGTTGGCACTTAGTTCAATGGGAGGAACCAAATACACTACTCCTGATCAAGTTATGGCAGCACTAGAATAATTCATCTGCCAAATCTACCAGCCCAGAACAAACATTAATAAACTTCAAGAGTTGCGTTGGTCTAAGTTTTCAAAGAAACAGACGATCTGGGAACAGTTACCACCAACAAAAAGTGGTATTATACCAGCAATGAAAAGGGTCAACTACCAAGTGATGATATGGAACAAAGGCCCAGTTTCATAGTCAGATTTAGTACGCCTCAAGTGCGGCGCTATACTAAATACAAGACGTCACCTACCTGAAATTGAATGGAATGAGCCATTTTCATATGCGAAACTGGCCCATTCCATTTTGGTCTAGGTAGGTGTCGTCTTGTATTTAGTATCGACTCGCACTTTAGGCGTGCTAAGTTTGACTATGAAACTGGCCCAAAGACTGTACTCCTCAGCCAATAATTCCAGCCCCTAATGGACATAGATGGACCTTGGAGAATGGGCAAGTAGCTCCTGTTCTCTGCGAAATGTCATGTGTTCCGGACTCGATTCTAAAGTTGATCAGATGCTCTTGCGTAAAGAATAGATGCCATCCACCATGTAAATGTTCTGTAAGCAGCCTACCGTGTGCTGATATGTGTGAATGTGGAGATAGAGACGAGCAATGTGACAATGATTCACAATCATATATTATCAGAAGAGACAGATTATAACAATGTCGATGATATTAAAAATAGCAGCATTGATCACATTTAGAGGATTATTTAATGACGCTGCTGTATTTTTTACTATTCATATTTGTAATCCCATTTTTATTCAATTTTAAATAAAATAAAAATTATTTATTATAGAAAAAGTAATAAGAAATGATTATAGTATTTTCTTATTTAAAATATCTCAAATAATCTCAAATAATGATTACTTTAGAATGAATACTTTAAGAACTTTTTTCGTAGACATTTTAACTATCTTTAAAATGGCCATTAAAAAAGAAAATTGGTCACTAAATAACTGAGCTATTGCAGATTTTCTGAATCTCATTGGTGGCCATCTTGATGATGTCATACATTCTATACGGCACACACAAAAGAGTGACCTCGTGGAAATTATTAATCTACAGATAGCTTTAGATGAACAAATCACCCTCCCACCTTTCCATCAAAATCTCTTTCACGGAGCATGATTTTTCTACATATGCTCCCCTACTAACTAGGAGAGAGAAAATAAAATGGCTCTTCCAGATCATATATCTTAAGTCAAGCTCTATTGTGGATAATCCTAAATACAGTAGAGCGTCAATAATTCGGATGTAGATAATCAGGATCATCAAGGAAAAAATATTATTTATAAAAATAACCATATGGCCGCCAAAAAAAGCACCTCAACCCTTGTTCAAATAAAAATATATATATGAGACTTTTTTTGCCTTATTATATTCCTTTAGAATCTGTTATATTTAGCCACGAAAAAATTGTGTACGTTCGTTGTCTTAATAAAGTGAAAATGAAATTACTTATCATTGCAAATATGTAGGGCTACTTATAATACAAATCTTTTATTTGAAACATATTTTTATAAAACCAACAACTTTCAAGCTATACGCTTATTTCTCAAAACCGGCTCTGACGATTTTGATTAAAATTTGTATCTAAGCGTTGATAAAGATCACAAATAAAATGGCTATTTTCATTTTCCTGTGTAAATAACTTTTAGGGTACTTTACAGAAGCGGAAATTTCCGTATCTCCGCAACTATTTGAGATACTAAATAACTTATCATTACAAAATTGTGGTACTATTAAAGATAAACTTTTATTTGAAATATATTTTTATAAAACTAACAGTTTATGCGATATTCGCAAATATATTAATACAATTTTGTGAGCTTTGGTTGTAAAGAGATACTACTTAAGTTTTAACGCAATAATTCTCCAATGCCATAGAGTAATTAAATATAAGTTTCTCAAAAAGTGTATGCTATTTTTCCTTAAACCTCTTAGTAGACTCAATAGTCAATAATTATTTACAATTTTTATTGGTCAAAATTTATAAATTAGCAATTTAATGACCTAAAGATGTGCAACACCTAATAAAATGTTGAAAATTCTAACCGAAAGTCGAGATTTTAATACGAAGTGTTGACCTTTGTGGACCCAATATCGATCTTTTTTATTGGTTCAAGCATACAAATGAGGATATTAATTCTTTAAAAATGAAATTATAAAATTTAAAACCGGGATTCAATTTTTTTACATAAGTATATTGCAATTTATGCTTGGGTTTGCTGGTGTATATTATTTCGTTTCACATATATTAAGAGTTTTGAGTAAATATCTCTATTTTTAAATAATAGAGCGAGAAAGTCCGTGCGAAGTTACGTTCCATTTATTTTATTTTTGGTATAGGTACTGTATTATCAAAAACCCGGACAACTTGATAATCCGGACTGGGTCGATCCCCAATTAGGCCAAATTATCGACGTTCTGCTGTAGAGCCCTGATTATATAATTAAGTTTTACGTAACGCCCAATGATATATACGCGTATCCCCGGTTGACACCACTGAGCCAAACAGTTCCCAGTCCCTAATAAAGTAACAGTAACTTTGTGGGAGTGTTGGCAACAGAGCTGTTACTTCCAATCTTAAACGAAACATGTTGGCAAAAAATAAGACTCAGATTTCCTCAAAGGGCATAAATAAAATAATACTATTTTTTTATCTATGTATTTGCAATACTTATGGTTCCACTTTAAGATCATCTTTAGTTTTTGTGTTCATTTATTTTTATATTAGTTTAGGATATTATTAGGGTTTCCCCATTTCCCAGCACTTTATTTCTAAATTCCAAACATTCGAACTTTAATGGTTATGGCTATGGTTTTACACACTAGGCGAGTTTAAATTCTATCCCACGATGAAAAGTAGAGTTTTTTATTTAATATTTTAAGTTACTTCCCCCCCTTCCCCCCCTTTCAGTTCCAACATTCCTAATTTAAAATTGTAAGATTTGTTTGGTTATCTTATAAAGGATTTTACCTGCCTATCAAATTTCAACTTTTAACCTCACTTAAAATAGCGTTCTATAATTATTAGTTTTATAAATTTTAAGCTCTTCCATTTCCCGGGTTTCATGCCCCCTTTTAAAAATAACTAATATTATTTAACATTTATTTGGTTATTTGAATAAACAAGTAAAGAAGCTGTGAGCGAAAAGAAAGAAGCATACAAACGAATGATTGCTGTGAAGAGTGAAACAGAAATTAAGAGGTTGTGGGACATATACTAAAAGAAAGAGATGAATGCGAAGAAAGTGATAAAGGAGAGTAAAGAGCAAATGAGATTAAAAGGAGAAATAATGCAGAGTGATTTTAAAGGAAATAAGCTGTTTTGGAAGTGGGTAAAGAAAACGATATTAGGAGTGCAAGGAAAGACCTATGACATTTAGAATGAATGAGATGAGATTATCTGGTTTGAAAACGGTATAAGAGAGTATTTTGTATAGGGGGTATTTTGAGCAAATGTAAGGTATAAACGTAGAAGGAATGTACGTGGGATGACGAAGGAATGTACGTGGGATGACGAAGGAATGTACGTGGGATGACGAAGGAATGTATGTGGAGTGAAGAAGTAATGTAAGTGGGATGAATAAAAATGTATTTGGGATGTTGGAGGAATATAGGTGGATGTATGTAAGATGCTGATGTATGTGGGCTAACTGTGTACTATCTGGGTAGTAAGTAAACATATACCTGCCAACTTATGATACCATACGTGAGGCATAAACTATAACCACATGACGCGTATTATCTCAGTAATAAGTAAATACACACTTGCAAACTTATAACGGAATACTTGAGGTATATACTATTAACAGGAAGTGTACTATCTGGGTAGTCAGTAGCCTTACACACCAGTCAACTTATGACACCATACTTGAGGTCTATACCATA
>CABFWB010003399.1:0-22631 GCA_902151455.1 Timema bartmani
TGCTTATGAGAATTATTATAATTTCACCGAAGGAGTATCCTGCCAAAGTTTGATGCAATGTTTTAGAAACACGTTGTATATACAATGGTTATACAGGTTGCTGAGAGTAGTTTGGAAGGACAAGGTACCGGAATACTGTAAAAAGGGAGTTATAATACTTCCCTCTAAGATTGAAGCCTGATTAAAGTGGATCCCAATCTTACCACTCTGCCAAACCCATCTAACATTTGGCTATGAAATTGATTTTAAAATAATATAGCTGCAGACAACTATGGGGAAATATGTTAATATTTAAGTAAAATTAGATAAAATAAAATGATATAATATGTGCCAACATTTTATGACTTTATTAACTTTGAAGGGAGGCAAGAATAAATTCGTGTGTACTCTTTAAGACGTAGATGTGAGTGAATGTCAGTGACAGAAATATTATAAAAGGAATCAAGCGATTATTTTAAATAAAACAACATTTTAAAGCAGGAATGTGCAAAGATTCAAGAAATCATAGGTAGATACAGATTTGATGTCCATACTTCCCCTGCAATTTCAACCATTTTTAAATATAATGTGGTTATTTGGTTGCAAAATGATAGTTCTTCCACTTGCCTTTTTACATACCAATAGTGATGGTTTGAACATTTGACGAAAGCTGAAATATTCCCAAACTTGCTTGGTGCTTCTGCTAAGTAGGTGCAAGAGTTGGACAACAGCTGAAATACTCCCAAACTAGCTTGGTGCTTCTACTAAGTAGGTGCAAGAGTTGGACAACAGCTGAAATACTCCCAAAACAGCTTGGTGTTTCTACTAAGTAGGTGCAAGAGTTGGATAATAGCTTAAATACTCCCAAACCAGCTTGGTGCTTCTGCTAAGTAGGTGCAAGAGTTGGACAACAGCTGAAATACTCCCAAACTGGCTTGGTGCTTCTACTAAGTAGGTGCAAAAGTTGGACAACAGCTGAAATACTCCCAAACCAGCTTGGTGCTTCTGCTAAGTAGGTGCAAAAGTTGGATAACAGCTGAAATACTCCCAAACTGGCTTGGTGCTCCGGCTAAGTCTGTGCAAGTGTTGCACAACAGCCGAAACGCAAGTCTTTTAAAATCAAATTATGTATTATGGCACAAAGTTTTAGTGTATTTTAATGTTATACATTTTCTTGCCTGCATTCATAATTTTAAGATATCAAAGTTAAAAATATATATTTTACTTTACCTTCATCTTTTTATTGCAACGTTGAGGTTTCACTTTGAATTCCCTTCCATGTGAAGGTGTAACTTGATTTGGACCTCTGACTTTTCAAGCTAGACACATCTTTCTTTAATTGGACATAGCATGAGATGGAGTAATGTATAAAAAGTCAATGAATCAATGATCCTTTGAGTGTAGAATGCACTCTGTAACAGCAAAGTCTCCTTAAACCCCCTTTGATTTATCGACTAATTAAGTATTATTTTGTGTGAGCAATAATTCCTTAATACATAGTAACAGCCCAAAAGTTAAATTCACATATTTAACAAAATACCAGCTCAATAGATTGTGAGATAGTCTAACAAAATATAATAAAATCTTGATGCCAACAAATAACAGTAGGTTAAAGATATTTCCTTTCAGTGAGATATTCCTGCAGCAAATGCCAAGCTTTTTCTACTTGTTTCTGTGTAAATTCAGGCTGCCACAAAGTACAAAAGACAACAGTAGCTTCTTGCACTACAGTTGCGTTACTTGGTTGTGCTTGGATTCTAGCAATGGCAGCACTTTCACTCAGCCTGTTGCGGCTTTCGAGTCGTTTCACAGCCTAAACACAAACAAGAAAATTGCATTAACTGCATTTGTTGTAAATAAAATGTATTAAACAATTTTAAAATATTTGTTATCAATTTGAATGTAGTATAATCTATTTGGAGACTAGTCATGTTTCTACAGTTGATATGTTTAAGACCTATTATGTGAGCCTGATAATAGCTCATTTTCATGTTTTGTTTAAGTGTATTTTAATTCGAGTATTTATACTAATTTTAGATGCAAATATCTCTTCATTAAATAAATGAAAGGTAATTGATTGAAAACAGTTGGTTGTTAAAATAAATTAAACATTTAAGTGATTAAAGAGATAAATATGTTTTGTAATAAAGATAATTTGGTTAACCTTGAAAGTTTGGATGGGGTTGATATTAAATGGGGGACATTTGTTTTTGTGATAACATGTCATTTGCACTAACAGTAACACTTTTTGATATGGTAACTAAACATATAAACAGCAGAAACATGTCTGCCTATAGAGTGAGGTCAGTCAAAGCACAAGTTATATGAAATATATTATATTCAAGAAATGTTAAATACTATCCAACCCCTTAGCTCAGTCAGTAGTATATCTTCCTACTGAGCTAAGGGTCCCACGTTCGATTCCCATCATGGCCGAAAAACTTATCATCGATGAAAATATATGGATGTATCCGTTCACATTGATACATTAACGGCCGGGACTGGCTGTTGTGCCTGTCCTAGTCTTAAGTTAGATTATAAAGCATATGAAGCTACAGTAGGTCTAGCAAGCCGGTAGTGGAAAATATATGGCTTGGATCAAAAACTGCCACAGGCTGTAAACAATAATGGATTTAATGTTAAATACTCAAGTAGATGGTGAAAAAAGGAAATATTTTCTTTGTGTGTATTTAAATGCAACCTAGGCAAGAGTGGTGACACGTCAGACTTTGGCTACAGCTGTAACTCCCCCTCCTGCTTATTCTGTCATTTTAGGTTTAACACTCTCAGTACTGGGCCAAGATTATGTACTTAACTGCAGAAACCAGACAGTTTTAGGGATGAAAAAAAATTAATTTCTCCACAGCCACAAATAGGATTTAAAAAATTCAAATACCAGTTTGGAGTTACATTCTTATTTAATCTGAATAATTAATCTAGTGTGATATTTTGTAAAGTGCTCTTGTTAGGGATCTGAGTGAAAGGCAAAAACAAAAAAGTCAGACGGATAATAAACATTAACATTATAGATAAATCAATGTACTGAACTGACAAAAGGATACAAAAATATGTTTCTACACTTGTGTAGTTTTTAGAACAAACCTAGGAGTCATATTGTTTTTTTGCATGAACAATTTCGAAACAGGGCTCCATACATAGAGCTACACCACACTGCTCACATTGGAATCTAGTTTCCTTGCAAGAGGCCTTTCCTGTTTGCTTCTTGATTCTCGAAATGCACACATAACATATTCTGGCAGAATATTTCTTGGCTGTGCGGCAAGAAGTGTCGTTGAGTCAATCTGTCCACAACTCCTGTTGCCGTAGCAGTATCGGGTACTGTTTCCTCAACAAGTTGAGCAGCAAAGCTGGATATGAAATCTCTTCTTGACCTGCAGTGAATTGTACAGCCAGAAGGCATTTGACATTGCCGAAAGCAGCAGGTGAAAATACAATTTCCACCACCATTTCACCGTCTGGTGTTGAAGTAGGTTGTATTGGATCCATTGATCACTGAGGTCAACTCTGGCCTTATTACGATTGACTGGATTCGTTGATCAGTGAGGTCAACTCTGGCCTTGTTACGATTGACTGGATCCGTTGGTCACTGAGGTCAACTCTGGCCTTGTTACGATTGACTGGATCTGTTGGTCACTGAGGTCAACTCTGGCCTTGTTACGGTTGACTGGATCCGTTGGTCACTGAGGTCAGCTCCAGCCTTGTTGCGGTTATAGTCCAGCACTGGAAGTGGTTTCAGTACCTCTTTGCCAGTTTTTATGACAATATGTGATAAAATCTCAACCTGCTCATTATATGAGGGCAAAAGTTACAATTTATCAAAAGGTTAGTGCCCCAGCAATCTACTATTTTCGGTCTTCTACTGATGCGCATATGGAAGAGTATGCCTTAGAAACGTGTGGCTTCAGTTCATTTTTTCTTCTTTTTTAAGGATCACTTGTGATGCATATAAAATTGCCTGAGTTTTTAGATTTTTTATATCATCAACAGTCAAAGAAACGTTAACTGCAATCTAAAATAGAGCTTGAAGAATCTATATCAGCCAGTATTTGTCTGGGAGTAGCATTGACGGCCCTTATGGATCTTCATCATCACTTCTCTACTCCCTAGCTGCTGCTATTTGGTTGGGTCTATCGCCACTCCCCTCACTATCTGAAAAAACTTTCTTCATCCCCTAATAAAGACAAACAAATATATAATAAAATGTTATCTTCCTATAAAAAATCACAATCGTATCGTATAATACATTAGTTTTTAGTCTGTGCCATGTGTGGATGCAATGAAAGAAAGAAAAAGTATAAACATTTTTAAACCTCTGTGAAGGTTCTACATCAATTATTGGAGCTCGCAAATATACAAACAAATAAATAGGCTCGCACAATCAGCTGGTTATGCAGACTTAGGTGATAGGCGTCGTCGTATACGATAAAAGGTGCATATAGGCTCATAATGAACAATCCAAATTCTAAATGCTACCTGATTTGTAAATAAATTTACTATAAAATTATATTTTATTGACTATAGGCCTGCCTGCGAGATAGTATCACAATGTACCATAGTTTATACATTAGAAATTATAGTAGCCTATATGTAATGAACCATTCAAGTGTTTATCGTTCAAACACACATTATTCATAATTTGAAGATACATTTAGGCCCTATAATATAAAATAATATTTTCATGTCAACTTTTGCAAGATAGAGCTACCATAACATAGCGTTGACTTTTGTAAACAGCATTGGATTCTATATTTTATTACTAATTCCGCCAATTCTTCTAGTGTTAAAAAAAATGAAATAATACTATTTCTGTCTGAAAATAACTCTGAATATGTCAATTTCTTTCACAATGAAAATTGGCTGTGCAAAATTATGCTGTCAGATTTATTTGAGAAACCCAACGAACTTGATATGTCTCTCCAAGGGTAGAGCATAAATATGTTTAAACTGAAAGATAGAATTCAGGATTTCATGAATAAATTAAACATTTGAAAGAATAAAGTAGAAAATGATTCATTTGAAATGTTTTCATATACGGAGGATTTTATTGTTGATAATATGCTTAATTTTGACTTGACTAAGCAGATAATAATGAATCATTTGGTGTGCTTGGAAAACAATTTTCAGAAATATTTTCTACCGGAATTAGACAATAATCAATTAGATTGGATTCAAAACCCTTTTATTGTGGAGATGGGAAATGTGAAGCATCTCTCAAAAGCCCAAGAATAATTTGCAGAACTTTCATGTGATTCAAACCTCAAACTTGAATTTTCAAGGAAAATCTTGAACACTTGGTGTTAAAGCAGAATTTCCAATATTGTCGGAATTAGCGATGGCAGCTCTTCTGCCATTTGTTACCACTTATTTGTCCGAATTGGCATTTTCAACAATGACGGCAATTAAAACCAAATACCGCTCAAGTCTTAAGAACATCAAGATCGCTATGAGACCAGCAGTGACAAATATTAAGCCACAATTCAAGTTATTGTGTCAGAATAAGCAATCACAGTCATTCCATTAAAGGTAAACGTATTATTATCTTTTGTCAGGCTTCAGTAAAATTTTCTTTGGTATATTCAAATTTGATATTACAAATTAATTGATATATATATATATATATATACATATTTGCATTTGCTTACTTATATTTTGCGTGTCAATACACTATATACACACATTTTTAATATAATAAATAATTAGAAGAAACTTTCATTTTTGATATTTTCATACACTATTTTTTAGTCAACATAATTCTTTAATTATATAGCTATACTTATATTTAGGGTACTTTATTTTTTCGCTCAAGCAGGGTTTGCGCAAAACAGGGTTCACGCAAAAAAGTAGGTGCACAAACCGGTAAATCGACCATATACAGTGTTACTATGACACGGAGTGAAGGGTCATGAAAAAATATGTCTGGTCCAAAGGGGTCACAGATGAAAATAGGTTGAGAAGCCCTGGTCTATATCAACAGCAAAATTCACTATTTCAGCTATTTTATTATCAAATAAACTTTTTATCCTTGCAAGTGTTTATGCAGCACAAAAACAAGAAACAGAAGCTGTTAGTATATTTTTCTATTGTTGAGGTTAAGACTGTTTCCTGTTTTCTCTTACTCTTTCCCTTCCCACCTTCCTCACTCTTAGGGGCAACAAGGTCCTACCTGGACCACTCCAGGCCTAATGTTTTAGTCAGTCGTGCACGGAGACTCATTAGAGCCAAAAGTAAGTTAAAGTTCCGTGAACTTTCACCCGGAAGTGGTCCAGGCTGTTATATTCTTGTGTGTGTTGATGAAGAGGACTGATCCAAGACATGACCAATCAGAAAAATAAAGTGAGGGTGAGTTGCTTCTGCCCATTACCATTTCCATACAGTCCATTTTGTCTGTGTTCGTAGCACCGGTTCTCCAGAGGTTTTTTAGTTTATCACTCGTTGTGAATTATGCTACAGAAAAGCATGCTCTTCTTTGCGCTAGGAATTACTGCACTTGAGCTGCTTGGAGGGTGAAATGCAGGGTTGTTCTAGTTATAAGAACTCCACTCAGGTGTGCAGTGAAATGCCATCTATGATCACAACTCAGAACCAACATTCTAAGGACTGCATTGCACTAACCAAACACGTAGAAAACACGAGCAAAGATTTTATACTAATTTAAATTCAATAGCTGTAAATTTGACGGGTATGGTGTCAAGAGTGTTAAACTTGATGATATCGGCATTGGAGCGTATTGATAAGAAACAAAGAAATTAGTGTTAAACTTGATGATATCGGCATTGGAGCGTATTGATAAGAAACAAAGAAATGAGTGTTAAACTTGATATCGGCATTGGAGCGTATTGATAAGAAACAAAGAAATGAGAATGTTAAACTTGATATCGGCATTGGAGCGTATTGATAAGAAACAAAGAAATGAGAATGTTAAACTTGATATCAGCATTGGAGCGTATTGATAAGAAACAAAGAAATGAGAATGTTAAACTTGATATCGGCATTAGAGCGTATTGATAAGAAACAAAGAAATGAGAGCGTTAAACTTGATATCAGCATTGGAGCGTATTGATAAGAAACAAAGAAATGAGTGTTAAACTTGATATCAGCATTGGAGCGTATTGATAAGAAACAAAGAAATGAGAGTGTTAAACTTGATATCGGCATTGGAGCGTATTGATAAGAAACAAAGAAATGAGTGTTAACCTTGATGATATCTGCATTGGAGCGTATTGATAAGAAACAGAGAAATGGACTTTTCGATCCAGGAATACCTCAAATCCCAATGGATAATTCAGAAAATGACTAGTTTCAGATTTCTTTAAATATTTCTTTTAATTTCAAATTGAAATTTGTTTTAGAGATTCTATTTTGCTTATTAGAGGTTTAGCCCAATATAATGAAAGACCAAACAGACCCCACGGAATTAATTTACCACTTAATTGAGTGTATAAGTGTCATAATGTATAATATAATATTTTATATTCCAGTAATTTGTTAGTGAGACTCACCTCTTGAGGAGGAATAATGCACGCCCACACCTCGTGGCAATCCTGCTGCCAGCCCGCCTGGAGCAAGATGGCCGCATCCACCACCACCACTTGGTGGCCACAATCATACAGTTCCTGGATGACTTCCTTAGTTCTCTCCAGTAAGGCTGGCCACACAATATTGTTTAGGGTGTGGCGTTCACTCTAAACAATACATTCAACAATATATTGTATTTTATAAACAACCTGTTATATCCATTTTAAACTACTTTGTTTAAGCTCAGGTGGAAGGGCACACTAATTCAGGTCCATATTTTTACACTTTTTATAACAAATTTTTTTGACCAAAAAAATTAAATATATCTTCAGTAGATAATTGAGATATACATAGTGATATCAACAATTCTTGAATAACTGTCCTGAGCATCGCATGACTGTTTATTTGTATTTAAAATGTTTATGTTTGAATTCCGCTATGCCCAAGACTAATATTCAACAAATGTTGATACTACCATGGGAAGAAAATTACACTGAATGTATCCACTGAATTAATATTTTAATTTATTTGGCAAAAAAATATAAAAACTGTCAAATTACTGACCTTTGCTAGTGTTGATTCAATATTTGCAACTTGCATGTGTGACACCAACCAGTGAGGTTGACACCTGAGTTTTAATCTTAGGCAGGTATAATGGGGATAGTTCTTTGGTGCAGTTCCTTTTGGTTACCGTTCCCATCCCCATCAGAAATTACAGAAATGAGGATCAAATTCAGGAACATTAGTTCAATGCCAGGATTAATGTGATTCTATAGTTATTATTTAAGATGAGAGTGTGTGTGGTATTTAGTTACTTGATCTGCACTCACAGCCTTGGCAGTCTCTTTATTATGCAACTGTATAAGTAGTTTTCATATTAATGACATTATAATCAAAATGTTCCAAAAACCAGATATAGCCTTTGCCAAAATGAATAAATAAAGGAATTGACTATGTAGAAGAGTTTGGAATAGTTCATTTACTACTCAAAGACCAATTGTTCAGATCAGAGCAAATATGGAAAGTTGAATTTTATAAGAAAATCAGAATAAAAGAATATTTTAATGCAATTTTTAAAATATAATATTATGATAATAGACATTGCCTTTTGAGGAAAAATAAATAAATAAATTATATAAAAAATATCTAAAATTAGTTTGTAATAAAATAAATTGTGGGAATGGAACTTTTTTGCCAAAAAATGTAAAACTTTAAGTTATTTTCCCAATAAACAATTACGAACCCACATGTTGAAATATTATGTTTGTTGTAATCTCTGGTGCCATAATCTAGTTACCTTATACCTGTTGTAATATTATATTGCATGTACCTCATCATTAAACACAATAGTTCCCAAGGCTGTCCTGTCAATGTATCCATCAGAATCCAGGATTCTCTTGCCAAAATGTTCAACTAGTCGAATATAACAGACCTGGTCCTTCCTCCCATAAAGACCATGGGCCAAGCTATCACAATTCACCACACCTGCACCCAGCTTCCCCATTCGTTGGGAGACTGTCGTCTTGCCGCTGGCTGTACCCCCTGTCAGCCCTATTATGTAGGGCTTGGAGGGTAAGTTGGGACGCACCTAAACAAAGTACAGTAGGGAACATGTGTTAGCATTTGTATATACCTCAGTTTTAGCTTATGTGGTGCTGACTGACAGCTCACAGCTGACTTCTGACGGCTTGGAAAACCTACCAGACCAAATTATGTATCCCTACGCCAAACCATATGATCTGCAAAAAAACATGTCTTTAGCAGTTGTCACTTCTGACAGTCAAAATTTAGGTATATACCTAAATGTTGACTGTCAGAAGTCAGCTGTGAACTGTCAGTCAGCACCACATAAGCTAAAACTGAGGTATAGCTATAGCTTATATTTGTGGCAATCAATGGACAATCATGCTTAGCTCAGTGTAAAATGTTCTAATGACTTTGAACAAGGTAGTATTTTAAGGAAAATAGCAAGGGATGACCAAATAACCTTCAGGTATAAATATAACTGAGGGATTTATGGTATGATTGTGTACTCTTGAAGTATTGAATAAGCAACCAGAAAATAAAAAACTACAATGTTTGCATGGTTTGGCTGAAACTTATAGGCGGTGCTGGTGAGCAATGTGAAAGTGAATAAGGCTTGGTTCACTGTCTCCATCTTGGACTGATCAAACTATAAAATGTTAATATAGTTCAAACTGTGTCAAATGAAGGACACACTTGGACAGTGTTCAATCAAAGTAGCCACAGTCCCACTCTAAGGCTTTACAGACATAACTACATGCACACACACATTTTGTGTATTACATTAGCATCATAGTCATGAAAAGATTAATTTATGAGGTATATATTAGCTAGGAATTTTAGAACAAGTGCACCTAAATTAGCATAAACCAATGAAACCTCTGGTGTACATGGCCAAGATTCAAGCCTCATTAGCAATTCTACATATTGTGAGACAGGCACCTTAGACCACTGCAGGTCTCAACACACGGATATTAAACTACAGAACTAACTTACCTGCTGAGGTTTCAAACGTGTGCCCAATAATCTCAGTCGTTTGTTGCTAGAGCTGATCTTTTTTTCCTCCTCTTCTCCGACAGACTCTGACTCGAGCAACTCAACCAAATGAATGTCTAGAATGGACAAGTTGCGCTCTTTGCGGAGTTGGTTCACTTTCAGACCCCCCTTGTATGTTTCTGTACTCACCACAATCATCTGCTTGCAACAAACATTTTATTGAACTTTTAATTAACCTAAATAGTGTATAATCCTATCAGGTTGGTGTATTAGCGAAAAGGAGGGTTATGTGCCCCTGATCTATGCTGAGGACAATATAACTATCAGTAATGAATATTAATGTATGGTAAGCAAAGATAATCTTTCACACCTCTTACAATCATGTATTAATTGCTCTGCCATCACACATTGATAACTATGTTATGCACGACGTTGTTACTCCCACTAATTGTGAAATATGCATGTATGCACACATGTTCACATGCTATGATTGTGGGGAGATAGCATTTGACTCTCTAAAATTAGCTAAGAGAGTCATAAAGGCAAAAATATACAAATTCTACCAGAGTTTTAATTACTTTTTAAGTTTAGAGGCCAGATTATGGGTAAACTAACTTTAATTAATGTAACAACCATAAATACACTTATTGTGGAAAATATACCAAAAATAAAAATTCAATATCTTTTGTCCCAAGTTTTAAGAAAAGAGATAAAACATAGAGAACATTTCTTGGTGTGGTTTAAATCTTTCACTTTTAGGGAAGTTGTGTGAGAGAACCCTAACACAAAATTACAGGCTGTCCATTGTTATTGGCAAGAGCAAATTGAAAGTCTATGCTATAGAGAATCAAAATGTCAATTCATCCTTTGTTTCTAAGGTATTTTCCAGCCCATAGCGTTCTTCAGCATCTTATATCATAGTCGGTTACCAAACTGAGGGTTGTGGGTTAGTCTTTGGTGACTTGCAAAAAGTTTTGAAATGTGAACTTTTTTAATTCTTTGAAAATAAAGTTAAACCTGCCTTAAATGGGCCCTTTATTAAACAGAAATTTGTCTTAGACAGAAATTTTTCCAGTCCCATGACTTTAGGGCTGAAAAACATGTTAAATCGCCTAGATTAAACAGAAACTATTTAACACGGAAACGGAAATCAAAATAAGCCTTTATAAGTAATATTTCCAATGTTTTGAAGTGCATTGTTTGGAAAAATTATGTAAGTCAAAACAAACATTTAAATATTGCTCTGTGGTTGTGACAATGTATAAAAAAAATTTCAAGATTTTAATAGTTAAAATGTGTCCAAAGTTATTATCCTTGGCCAGTCCCAAATTTTATTTATAGTTTTGTGTTAATTGAAGAACACGAATAATGCAATGGCTACAAAATTAGGTGGTGCACAAATCCAACTATGGTATTGGCATTTTTTATACAGGCCCTACCTAATTAATCCATATCTAAATATAATTTTAATTTGGCTAACATTTTACATTAGTACAGATTATAATATACTTTGCTGTAGTTAAGGTACAATAACTAACTACCTTAAAGTAAGCAAGTAACAAATGAATAAATGGAAAACTGCACAGCCAAATCTAAAGAATTGTTCATGTTTAACAATGATGTTTCATGATTCTTAATCTGCTCACTTTAATTATTTAAAGTGGCCATGCCCAAATTTGTCCAATATTAGCCTCCACCAAACAGTAAACATGGGAAGCAGAGCAATGTATTTTTAACATTATCACTACATTGTCAATCTTGTTTTTTGTAAGTTTACACGTTAAACTTTCTAGTAAATTTACGATTTTTAGTTTTTGCATGTTTTTCTAGAATAATATTTGGTGTCGGTCTACAGAGTTTTTTAATTTCAAACTTTTCTTCTTGGGTAAACTAGCTAAACAAATATTTTTTTATTTCAAAGTTTTTTACACATAATTCGTGTTGATATATAGAAAAGGATGTTAACAGTGATTATAAAATCAAGCGCTATTTACAAAAACTAATGTTTATAAATATTTAATTTTGTGAGAACTAAGAAAGAATAGTTGCACTTTAAAAATTGTTATAACATAGTAGCAGCGCTTCAGTTAAACTCATGGTTCCAAAACAAATCTCCACATTCACTATCGAGTTGTGTACCAGGCCACATGCTAGCTAACTTGCTAGCTAGATCAACAACCTTTCTTTGCTCCAATGCGCATGCTCAGAAGGTTGCACGAACCTACAATTTAGTAGAGGCAGGAGGGCAGCACTAGCATTCAAGCGCACAAGTAAAATACCTAGCGCAAGAGCAATACAATATAAATATAATTATTCTTTATGAAGTTTTATTATTTTATTTAATTAAAATAAAATACAATACTATTTTGTGTGAAACTATAAGCGGTGCACTTGCACCTACGCACTCCAAGATGAAAATCATTGTCCTGGCCTCGTGCAATGAGAGATAGCAGCACATGTCAACAATTGGGTCAGCTGTTCAAGTCTATGTGTGTATGTTCATGTGTGCACACTATTGTAGTTAGAACAACCATTTCCCAAATATAATTTAGATATAAATTATGATGATAATCTACGGTTTTAAACTGTCACTGTCCAAGTCACTACGGTACACATAAACAAAGGTAAAATAATTTATTATATTAGTTTCTAGTGGTAAAACTAGCTCTGTTACTCATGAGAAAATCTTAACCTCAAAACATTTGGAGGGAAACTTTTGTTCCATGTGAAATCTTATTTCATCATTGTTGTCATCAATGTTATTATTGCAGTATTATGTTATATTGAGACATTTATTTAGATGCATTAACAAAAAAAAAAGTGTATTGTTAGTTTTTTTATTATTCTTTTAGAGTGTGTATGAATCTATTTAGTTTATTTGAGGTATATTAACGTGCACTTTCTGAAATGATTGATTATAGGGTCATTCCATGTCAGTTCAACCAGACCATGACACCCATGGTCTCAGATTTTGATGAAACTTGGTATGCTCAATCCCTTCATGGTGGTAAGTAACCACCATTTTTTTTCCTCCTCTATTTCATCTGGTTTTCATTTTACAGACCTCTAAACTTTCACCGAGTTCTCGATTTTAAACATTTTCGAGGCCTTCTACGCAAGATACACTTCATTACCAAAAAATGTCCATCTCACTCCCAAATCAAACTATCTCTTTGAAATTTTCCAGCCTTATCAATGAAAGCATGAGGATTTCAGAAAAAAATATGTTAAGACTCTAAATGCCTGTTTTAGACCATTAAAAAATTAATAAAATAATTTTGAACTAGTTTTTTTTACTGAAAACATGGTTTACTAAAAACTCAATTATCAGAGTGAGGGAAAGGTATAACCTGTACGTATATTTTTTTTAAATGAGCCTAGAACTATGTTCTATCATACTCAGGAATATAATTGATGGCTTTTTCATCCCTTTCGCAAAATATAAGCTTATGCACTCTTTTTTTAGCTGTTATTTTGAGAAAGTGGCTGACGATGACTATTTTTCAACTTTAAACAAAATATAAGACTCCTATCATAAAATAGTACTGGAACAAACTTGTAGAGCTTACAATTTTACATTATTTTGGTTCTTGGTGATTTTTTGTTAGAGAGCACCACTTTTTAGTATTTGTCTATTTAAAAGGCGGAAAAAAGGGCTATTAAAATAGTTCTAATTTAATGGTGGGTACATGTGAGTAGTGAGTAGGCCCCTACTGTTACCATATATAATAAATTGTTTACTTACACAAGTTATTTGTTCTTCCAGTTGATTAAATCTCAGTTTCTTTTGCGTAACATAGCCTCCAAATGTGTCATTTTTTCCTCCATTGACCTCATGCAGTTTATTGAGAAGTGGTAGGTTCTTCCAGATGTTGTTTGTGGGGTGTCAACAACAGCTAGCACATGAGGAACTGGTATAGCGCAGTTATCTTCATGCCTTGGCCAGGAGAACGATGGTGAAGGTCCGTTAGGATGAAGAAACTTTACAACAATATCTCCTTCCTCTTTATTCACCGTAGACACCATTCCAAAATACCAGAAGTGGTCGTATTTACATGCAATGTAACACCCGGAGTACAAATCATCTGCTGCTACAAATGATGGGTGAGAGCTTTTCATGTTGAATGTGAGAGAGGGTTCCTTATCGGCGCTGATCCTTTTAGCCATAATAGTGCCTGCAGAATCTAGAGGCTTGAAGCTGTGGAAACTTCTAGTACCAGGAAGTGTCTGTAAGTCTTTGAAACGGTTTTCAAGAGTAGAACGGGTTGAATCTACTGTGTCTTTGTCAATAAAGTGGAAACTGATTTTGGTGATGTTTGTTTTACAAAAATTGAAAAATGCTTCTGTTGTTGTGATCTGCTTCTCGAGGGGTCTCTGGAGACTCTCCTTTCGAGCTAAACGTTTAGCTGTCCCACCAATCCCATCACATTCTGATTTACCGTGGCTTGTTGCAAAAAATGACCATTGTGCCTTCAGCTGGAAGTCTTCCTCATGCAGACACAGGTTGAGAAAGTTGTACTTATTTTTGTACTGTGCAGCACACCCATCACTAAAATAATGTATTTCTCTGATGTGTGGAAAGTTTTCTTTCAGAAAATTCACAACTATTTCTTGTGTTTTATAAACCATGTTCACGTCATGCTTGAGGTCATCTGATATGACACAGTGTGATGAAACAATCTTTTCTCCTTCAGAGTTCCTACAATGTACTACAACAGGATGAATAGTACATGAATCAGAAGTCCAATGATACCCTTGGGCCTCATCCTGGATTGTAAAAGAGTAGTTCTCACTGAAGTCCATCAAAATTATTGCTATTTCTGATGGTGCATTTTCTTTTAAATTCTTTAAGAATGAAGACTGTGACTTGGCTATGAAAGAGTGTGGAATCAGTTTTTCAATCTTGTTGGCTAAATCATCAATAAAATCATCAAGTGTTGATGAACTTTTTATCATCTGTGTCCTGTCAGTCGACACCCATTGAGAGAATTCAATGGTATCATTTTCCTCGTAATCTTCAAATCTGGACAGTAAGTAGCTCACTAGATTTGTTTTGGGGGGGCATTCACTGCAGTGCCTGAGCATGCATTCCCTCTTTGCTTCCCAACACACTAACAACTTCATAACCTCCTTATAGCTGTCAATTTGTGCAGCATGAAGGAGCAGTATAACATTTTGATGGATTGTGCATACACATACTGAATGGGTGCCACTGGCACCGGCTAAAACACACCACTTTGGTCGCAAAGTGCAAAATTTGGAGAACCCCACCTTAACATCAGGAAACTCTGACTTAAAACTCAAATATAATTCATGAAGGTTACCCAAAACCAATCGCTTTCTCTTGTATTGTTTATTTCCTATGCTCACTACATCTTTCATTCCAGGCATAACCCTAGACTGCTCATCACTCTCATAAAAGTTTCTCACTAAATCGACAGTTTCAGGCTTAAGTTTTTTCCCACATCTAGGATATGGTTCAGCTAAAAATCCCTTTTCCTTAACAAGTCTCTGAGCTTGACGAACAGCATAGTCAGACACACCAAATGTTTCTTGTATTTTTTTCCGTGTCCATGTCAGTGAAGCAGGAATGGTTAGTAGTTGAATTTGCTTTTTCCTTGAAATGAATTTCAATTGATCTTTCATGATCTCGACAAGCTTGTCCATATCTGCTGCTTTCTCTTCCACAAGCTTCTCTGTTTTGGTTTCTTTTGTTGGAATCTCAACCTCTAGAACTTTTTCAATTTTGCCTCGTACATGTGCCTGAAATTTTTCTAACTTTTCCCTCCCATAAGCTGCCTTGCTATGTTCACCAAGGGAATGCAATTTTAAAGGAGAACAACCTACCTCAGTCAAAGATGAATTGAGCCTTTCTTTTGTTTCTTTCTTCTCAAGACCAGACACTTCTTCAAGAGGTAAAAAAATATCCTCTGGTTCAGTGGGGTTATCTGCACTTTCATCAGCACTCTCTGCATCACTTTTAGTTTTAAATAATATAGCTCTACATTGTGAACACAGCTTTTGCCCTGGTTTTACTTTGAATCCCTTCATTAATGAGTTTTTATATTGCTGTACAGTCACCAAACGAAGTGACTTTTTCACAGGTCTCTTGTGCTTTCGGAGGGGATCACAACATACTTTTTGAAGATATTCAAACTTTCTCAAAAATACACTTTTATGGTGCAGACAAATAGTCTCCAAGTCTTCAGTAGCTTCTGTTCTAAACTTCAAAAGAATTCTGTTATCTTCAGTTAGATCTGCTACATGTTCAATACCTTTCTTTGATACATAGCTACATTTATGACACACTGTCGATGTTAATTCCCCAACACTACACTTAATATCTTCCATTTTCCCTAAAACAATTACATACACTTAAATCATCACTGTAAATCACTAGATTATAATATAATGAATAAAGATTTGAGTTTAGGCAGCACAACACAGTGGTCACCCTAGGAAGAGCTGAAGCAAACTGAGAGGCTGCCAAGCCATTGCATGATTGTGACCTGTGGACTGGTGGTGACTCGTGCATGAGTCAACAGTGATGATTCATGCATGAGTCAACAGTGATTATTCATTCACACACACATAAAATGGACTGGTAGGTCAAAAATTGTACCTAACTTGTGTATTTAATATTATAATATGGTACCAGTACTCACTACTTGTTTACATGTACACATCATTAAATATAATTATTTTAAGAGCCTGTGTTTTCCGTCTTTTAAATTCCCAAGTTATAAAAAATTGGTGCTCCCTACAAAAAATCACTAAGAACCAAAATAATATAAAATTTTAAGCTCTACAAGTTTGTTCCAGTACTATTTTATGATAGGAGTCTTAGATTTTGGGTAAAGTTGAAAAATAGTCATCGTCAACCATTTTCTCAAAATAGTAGAAAAAAAAAGGTACATAAGCTTATATTTGGCAGAAGGAATAAAAAAGCCATCAATTATATTCCTGAGTATGATAGAACATAGTTCTAGGCTCATTTAAAAAAAATATACGTACAGGTTATACCTTTCCCTCACTCTGATAATTGAGTTTTTAGTAAACCATGTTTTCAGTAAAAAAAACTAGTTCAAAATTATTTTATTAATTTTTTAATGGTCTAAAACAGGCATTTAGAGTCTTAACATATTTTTTTCTGAAATCCTCATGCTTTCATTGATAAGGCTGGAAAATTTCAAAGAGATAGTTTGATTTGGGAGTGAGATGGACATTTTTTGGTAATGAAGTGTATCTTGCGTAGAAGGCCTCGAAAATGTTTAAAATCGAGAACTCGGTGAAAGTTTAGAGGTCTGTAAAATGAAAACCAGATGAAATAGAGGAGGAAAAAAAATGGTGGTTACTTACCACCATGAAGGGATTGAGCATACCAAGTTTCATCAAAATCTGAGACCATGGGTGTCAAAACATTTTTTTTTTTTGGTTGAATTGAGGTGGAATGACCCTATATCAGCACATGAGAATGTCTACAACCAAGAGCAAAAGGGCCAATAATGGTATTTTCACACACCTTCCATTTACACATCACAATCAACATGTGACTGACAAACTTTACTTCCCCTCCTAAGGAAGTTGTGCTATGGATTTTTATCACTCAAGACAAAATCCATTGACCCCGGCTAGGTTTGAACTCACGAACAATGGGTCCTGTGGTGAGAGCTTTACCACAAGACCAAGGTTGACTGTGCATTTAAGTCAAAATAAATGTAATGTATTAAAAAGATTTAACATTTATACACCAAGACTTTTGGAAGTTAATTTTGCCTGTTTTGACAGAATGACCCTTATACTTTTTTACAATATGGTCTTACAACATGGAAAAAATGGGCATGTAGTTGTTTCTTTGTACTTTAGAGCATTTTGTCTTTTTATGGAGGTTAAAAAAATACTTAAAAAGCAGTTATATATTAATTTGTCTCACAAGTATGTTTTGTAACTTTGAAAAGTGACGTTGATTTGAATTACTTGTAAAATTTATATAACATATTTACAAGAAGAATAAAAAAAATCACTATTTTTCACATTAAAAAATTCTAATAAGTTAATTTATTCAATTGCACAAACAGTTCATTTAAAAGTCAGTGTTGCTTGATTAAATTATAAAATCATGTTTTTTAAAATATTCTATATTAAAAAATGACAGCTAAACATGAGAATAAAACCCAGGATCTTTGAATTCTATGTCTTTGTATAGTTTCAATTTTTTTTAAATAATATGGGAACAAAATGTTAATTTCAATGTACATATTATAAAGACAATAATTTTGTTTATAGAACTAGAACACAATGAATTGTTTAACTTGTGACCAAACAAACACACACATTATATTATAACAATAATTGTAATTTAACTAACCTCCATATTAGGATCTTCTTTTGTCGGACCAAACGGATCAGCGATGGGGACCACATTATAATCCAGTTCTGGATCAACATCTTGTAAAAAATCTTTCACTAAAGCGACTCTTTCATTGCATGGCTGGATCAACTCCCAAAGAACTTTTGATTTCAACATTTCTTCACTAGTTACACCGACAGTAAGTCTCTTGTTACATCTTAGAACAGCCTCACTCAGGAATATTCTGTGCCCCTCATGGAGTCTGTCAAATGTTCCACCCAAAACAACATCGTTATAACTTTTAAAATCTTGTGTTTTGGGCAAAACATCAGGAGACACCAAGTCAACAGTATTTTTTCTAGTTAAGTTTTCATTTTCAATCTTTTCGTCTAGAATGTGAGTATCTGTACTCAAGGTCATAACGTTGCAGTTTGTGATAACATTTGAAAGGCAAGACCTGATGAAATAGTCAATGTCATCCTTGTTAAAAACTTGATCAAATATAATCACTTCAATTTCTTTTGACGTTTTTATTTTAGTATGCAGTGGATTTTTCAAAGGTGCCAGCAAAACACGAACATCAAGATCTTGTAGTGTTCCAATCAAATTACTGTAGATTTTATTAATAATACTTGAACAATACGAACCTCTCAAAAACATACTTTCTTCCCCAGAAGCAAGTGGTATCAACAAATTTCCCGGTAAACATTGAACATATAATGTCTTATGAACATGTTGTAAAGCATTTGGCAAAATTCGACTTATTTTAATAGGATTTGTTACGACAAGAAGTCCAATTTTCCCCATTGTTTGAGGTAATCAATCTTTCCCTGAAAATAAAAATAAAACTTTGTACTCTTATAAGTGTCTGGCTGAAGAGAGGAATTTTTAGTAAATGCGCCAGCATTCATCTGGAGCAAATGGAAAATTACAATATGGAAAAAAAGAAATCTCAGTGTTGATATCAAATGAGAGAAAGGTAACTATAGTTAAAGTTGTATATATGTCTGTCAGCGGCAGGTGAACTAAACTTTAATGATTAGGATGCAACCTATATTTTTAGTAAAAGATGAAAAAACGGAAACCCCTCAATCACTATAAGAAAGGATTTTTTGAAATAATATGGGTTTAAAAGCAGGGCTACTCGAAAACACTCAAATTAGGAACAAGTAATGTGAGGTGTGGTTTGATGAGAAAAAAAAGTATGGATCACTCCAAAGATGTGCTGATGCTCTCTCTCTCTTTCTCTCTCTCTCATCTAAAAATAGAGACATTTACTTAAAACTCTTTAGGAATTGTTAAAAGAAAAGACATGGGCGCAGAAACATGATGGAGAAATAGAACATCACATTCCACCAAATAGCATTAATGAAATAATATACACTTTTACTGAAACATTGAGAAAAGAGGAAATCTCTGTCGATCAAATAGCATATCAATCAATTCACTTTTAAGTACCTCATTAAAAAAATATATTTGCTTATATCTCAGAAACTGGTGATTTGGTAAAAAATATATTCCATATAATAGTTTATTTATTTTTAATAGTACTACAACTTGACAATGATTATTTTGTATCTCAATAGGTACGATTTGATCAAAATCGAAAATTTACCCTTATGTAAAATATTCCTAAAGTCATTTTCACTTGAAAATGGAAATGGGTCATTCCTTCTTAAGTTAACCAATGAAAAAAACCTTACCCTCTTGGATTTTTTTCAAATTTGGCTCACCTAATGTACCCTTAGAGGTAGTCAAAAAATGCAAATTTTTTGATTTTTATCTGCAGTAGTTGGTGTTGCTTATTCAATAAGCTTTCATATGATATATCACATCACTAGTTTTGGACTTTTTCAGTTGAAGGTCATATCGTATAAAATTTGACCTTGAATTTCTCAAAAAACTAATTTTTTAAGATGTTGAAAAAAATCACACATGAACTTATGTACTTTAACATCATTTGTGGAAAGTTTCATAATGGGGTCAGAGTGGGATGCAAACCATTACCGTGAATAAGTAAGATTGCAATTTAAATTCAAAATTGTCAATTCCTTTGGATAAAGATCACTATTTTTTTTTTTATTCAGAACAGTGATATTGTACTAGCATGCCAAAATAGGTTGGTCAAGCTAATTGAGGTATGTTTGAGAGATATGTGTGGGTATGGGTTGGATCTCACTTATCAGATACTTTAGAAATACATAGTGGATTGAAACAAGGAGATGCACATTCTCCATTACTCTTTAATCTAACCTTAGAGTATGTTATTAGGGTAGTGCAAGAGAGTAGGGAAGGGTTGACAGACGGTACACAGATGATTTAGCTTTGTTGTCCAATAGTAAGAAAACTGTTGCAAGAAATGCAGAAACTTGACTAGAGCCTAGTAAGGAGATAGGTTTAGAAGTGAATTCTGAAAAGACCAAGTATATGATACTCAGAATATACAGTCATAATTTTACCGATTGTTCTCTACGAGTGCAAAACACGGCCTCTTACCTTACATGACGAAAATAAATATAGGGTGTTTGAAAACACGGTGCTTAGGAAGATATTTGGTCCAAAAACGGATGAAAATAGTGGGGAGTGGGGGAGGCTACATAATGATGAGCTGCATACCCTGTATTCATCACCAGACATTGTTAGGGTAATAAAATCTCGCAAGTTATTGTGGGCAGGTCATGCAGTGAAAATGGGAGTATCTAGAACCGCGTTCAAAGTATTGAATGACAAACTCAATGGGAAAATACCACTGGGAAGACCCAGATGGAAGGATAAAATTTGGAGAGACCTGAGAGATATAGGGCGTAATGAGATAGACTGGATAGAATTAGCTCAAGATAAGAATAGGTGGCGTACCTTTGTGAGTGCAGCAATGTACTTTCGAGTTCCTAATACCATAGAGTATGTAAGTATCAATTTTCAGGAGAAAAGAATTTTGTTTGGGTGTTATTATCTATAGCATATTAATTGGCATAGGCCTACATACTAAGTGACTATTTTAATATTAGAAAAGTATTTATTCCATATACAGGGTGTACTCATCAAATTATACAAAGCTTTAGGGGAGGTAGGCGAGTATAAATGTACCTAACATTTTTCTAGAATGAACTTTTGTCCGGAGGAGCTTCCTTTTAGGCAAAAATGGCGAAGGAAAGTGCAGGGGCAGGTAGGCAACGTGGATAATGAGGCGACATACATTAATACAGTGACATGGACATTTATTGCTAGAAGCGTTACACACGTGGTCACAGTAGCTGTTCAAATTGTCGCCCATCATTAAACATGTGTTCTGTGCAGACACCTTCAAAGATGGATGGTGTGGCATTGATATTGTCAATTGACTGCTGTATCCTAATGGTAAGCTCGTCACTCGTGTCGATGGGTGTGGCATTGATATTGTCAATTGACTGCTGTATCCTAATGGTAAGCTCGTCACTCGTGTTGATGGGTGTGGCATTGACAAGCGATTTGACGTGGTCCCACACATAAAATACAGGGTGATCATGCTGGCCACATTATAGATCCACCCTTACCAATCCACCAGTGCAGGAACTGTGTGTCAAGGTGGTGACACACTGCAATGGCGAAATGAGTTGGGGCCCCATCACGTTGGAACCACATTGCCTAACCTGTATTCAATGGCAGATCCTCCAAGTACATCGGTAACACTTCCTGCAGAAAGTGGTGGTAGGTTGTGCCATCAAGATGAGCAGGGTGGCTTGCAATACGTGGGGTGTGTGGGTTTATCGTCAGCCCATACATGACTGTTTTGGCTGTTGAAGAATCTCTTCCATGAAAAATTATTATTATTATTGATTCACACACCTCAAATACATTTTTAGCACCCTGTAGCACACCAGAGGGTTCTAATTTAGGTCCTCTTCTCTTTAATGTGTTTATTGATGACATTGGTAAATATTTGAACTCTTCTAGTTATTTACTCTTTGCTGATGATGTAAAATTATATAAAACTATCAAATCAATTGCAGATTGTATAGATTTACAAAATGATGTAAATGGTATTCTACAATGGTCTTTGGAAAATGGAATGTCTATTAATAAATCTAAGACCAAATCTATATCTTTTACTAGGAAAACTAATTCTTTCTTTTTTACTTATAAATTGGGCAGTGAAAACATAGTTCGCACCCTTTGTATTAATGATCTTGGTGTTCTCCTGGATAACAAACTTTATTTCCACTATCATGTTGACCATGTAATTTCCCATTCATTGAAATTACTTGGA